>JABFPB010000474.1:0-37839 GCA_022817645.1 Ceratoteleas bidentatus
TCCAAGCTTTCTATGGGAATCATCAGCTGTCAATTGACAAATCTGTTTACAGGAAATAAAAATACGAACATTTTTGTCACACAAACACGAAACCTGATAATTGCAGGATGGGTTGGAAAAAATTTATGATTTTTTGAAAAAAGAACATTTACACAGTTTTTTATTAAATTATTCGTAGTACGAAGACACACAAACACATACCGATTATGTTTCATGCTAAAAACTGAATTTTTTTTTGTTTTTTGTTGTTATATTGTTTTTTTTTTGGTTCAAGGTGGATGCTTCTAATTATCAAAAAATTTTCACATTGTTAAGTACGAGTTCCCTAATACATATATATATAATGTATTTTGAAATATATATTATATATATATTTTTGTTTAATATATATTCATATATTTTTTGAAATGTATATATTTTTGAATCAATACAATAATTCTACATTTATAAAATTTACACCTGTTTTGACTTTGGCAGTAGTTCATGTGGTAAAGTTGGCAACAATGGTATTAGTTATAACTTTTGATTGTTGCTGACATCAATGTTTACACTAGTTGTGATTAGACATTGACAGTGATTGTTGAAACCCAAGTGATTGTGGTGATTGCTGAATATGGATAGTGTTTTCAACATGGACATTTGCGATTCAGGTATTTATATTTATAGTTAAAGATTTTCTATTTAATATAAATATAATAAATCTAAAACCATTAGATTAAAAAAGCAACATACATATTTTGTTTTGTGTTTCTTATTAATCATTAAAAACGCAGTGCATAAGCATATAAGTTTCAAACGCATGTTAGTATTGTCCGCTTCAAAAACGACTATCTTTTTCAATATAAATTTTATATGAAACTTACATCTACCATTTCATAATAAATATAATATTAATTTTCACAACACTTAGTGTATTCTACACTGAATAGAATTACTCCTATTTGCACCTTGCGCACTGAAATAGGAACAGTGCCCATGAAAGAGTGTAGACGGCAAACAAGTTCCTTAATTGTCTATATGTTATTAAATTTATTGTTTTTAGGTAAAGTCGAAATATACTAAATAATCATCTCTTTTTTGGAGTGTGTAAATGTGAAAAATTAATATTTTCTATGAAATTTTAATAGATATTGATTTGATTTTTTAGATTAGTTTTTAATATTTATAGATTTGTAGTACCAATTTTTATTTTTTAAGACGATCAGCTAAAAATTGCGCACCGTTTTTCTATTTGTTTATCGATTTTTGTTTATATAAATTATATATTTTTAGATCTTTTACAAGAGACGGTGACTCGTAATGAACTATTTGACATTATGGAACAGCATAATGGCACTATTGAAGAGAAGTTTGATCACGTACATAAGATTTTATTAAAAAAAAGTATACATCACAACAATAAAATGAGATAAAACGTAACTTTGCACGGTTCAAATTTGAATTTAAGCAAAAATGGTCACATGCTACAAGAAATAAAGTACGATTCCTAGAAAGTAATGAAAAATGGTTGCAAGGTACATTTCAGTTGCCTAAAATATTTGTAACGGATGAACATCAAGCATCAGTTTCTGGAAATGATTGTGGTCGACCGGAAAAACGATTTAGTGAATCATGTAATCGCACTAAGCGAAGGAAAACTGAGGATCTCCGAAATGAATACGACATTGAAGAATTAGTTTTTGCACTTCAAATGAAGCTCCGGGAACGTGGCAATCCAATCGCTTCAAAAATTTTACAAGAAATTACAAGCTCTCCAGAAATTGCTCTTAATTATGCTAAGGCATACCAAACATTCACGAATAAAGAAGGTGAAATTAAGCAGTTATCACGTTTGAAAGCTGTTTCAATGTTTGTTGATGCAAGTAAGATTTATTTTTGTTATTATATTTTCTTGTTGATAATTTATTATACTTCATTCAATAATTGTTGTAAAAATTGTTACATGTGTGGGTGAAATTTAATTTATAAATAATTTACTTTTGATTAGTTTTTAATGAGTTATCATTTTTATATACTTTGTTACAACTGAAATAGTTGATTCTGTTAAAAAATTTTCACTAACATGTTTAAGAAATTGAATTGAATAATTAAAATCAAAATCGTGTAAAAATCAGGTATACAATTCTAGATTAGAAAATAAAAGTCTTTCATATCTTCTTTAATTTAAGTGTTTCAATGTTTTTATCTTTCTTTTTGAAAATTTCTATTTTAATCTTCAACAAAAACGTACATTTACTCTTTTTTCGCACAAAGCTTCTATTTTAATTTTTTCAGGATTATCAAGAAATCAATACGAAATCATCAGATCTACTAATAAAAAATTGTATCCTTGATATCCAGTCATACAAGCTGAGAAGAAAAAATGTTATCCTGCACCTGAAGCGTATCATATTAATTCCACACATGCTGAAGTCGACTTACAAGCTTTACTGGATCATACAACGACGCGTTTATTAGAGTCACTTGAGGAAGTTACAGAACGTTTATCCGAAGCCGAAGTCCAGAATTTAGAACTGATTTCAAAATGGGCGTCTGATGGATCGCAGCAAACTGAGTTCAAACAAAAATTTAATTCTATTGAAGATTCAGATGCTTATATCTTTCAAAGTTCCCTTGTGCCCTTACAATTGTGTGTGAGTGCCACTAATAAAATTCTTTGGCAGAACCCTACGTCATCTTCTCCTCGTTTCTGCCGAATGAGGATTCGGTTTGCAAAAGAGTATGCTGATCTTATAACTTATGATAAGGCAGATTTCTAATGAAGCATATTTACGATACGGCAGTTACAGTCAGATGTCGTGGTGGTCGAGTGGCAAGATACAGGATTTAGAACTGCGAGGCCCCCCAGATCGATTCCTAATTGTGGAAGATTTTTTTTCACTCAAAATTTTAACGTCTATTTCGTTAATACGTATATTATACATAAAAACGGAGACAATAAAGACATTGACACTAATAGCTCAGGATAAAAATGCTTTAGCTTCTGAATACGTGTTGAAATATGTCTTGATATTCTTGAATATATCTGAATACGATATGTTCCGAAAAGTTTTTTAATGTTTTTATATGTCATTTTTAACAGCGGGGGGTCGTCTATATCGATTCGCGATAATATAATTCGACGCCCGTGATCCAATCTACCCAAGTAGAAATCTAACTCGGGGAAGCCCCGACAACGTTTGATTTTTAGTTTTTTTTAATATTGCCCTTTAGTTCTTAGGTTTAATATACATTTAGAATTTTGAACTAACAAATCATACATTTTAATGTCACAATTTTTTGTTCGTCAGATCACTCAGTATGAAAATGACAAATGTTTCACAGAATACAATTTCCCATTATCAAAGAATCAGTCGCCTATATTATATGACGTAAAAACAACTTTTTATTTTTATTATCGTTGAAAATAATAAATTAAAAAGACACAATCCAAAACTTTAATATTGGAGTTTGTGGACTTCAAATCCCGGCAACACCTGTCGAATCAAACTGACAATCAAACTCAATGTCAACTCACTTTTCAGCCCAGCGCCATCTGTGTGCCAACGCCAAACGCATTGCACTGTCGGTAAAGCCGCATAACCTCAAGCTTTAGCCGGCTCCTCTTTTGTATCTGTTTTCTTACATAATACGTGCGTTTCTGCAAGGGAAATGCAATCGCTAGGAATGTTGCATGCTTTTTAACAATAATTTGCTTTGTTTCAGCCATTCCCTGATAGCCACGTTTACATAAAGTTTATGTAAATCTAACACCGCATTGTGCATGTTTATTTACATAAATTCAGTTACACGCAAAAAGTTATTACTTAGGTAAAAATAGCTAAAATGCGATTTGGATTTCAATGTTAACGATTTTAGAATAGATTAATGCCCCACCTCGAGTACACGAAGTGCTCTCGGTTTGAGTTAATATGCCGAAATTTATACTTGTTTTCAAATCTGTCATGGAAGGAAAGGGGTTATGTTTCCTTTCTGAGGGTAAAAACTATTTCTTTCTATTTGTTTTATAGATGGATTTTATGCTAATATTAGTATAAAATTTAACATTTTAAATAAATTCATGCTATTGCAATTAATTTAAATACATTTTATAGTTAAAAAGTGAAAAAATTGATCGATGTAAACGATTTATGTAAATAATGCAGCCCATTGCGGAATTAGATTTATATAAACTTTATGTAAATCGTTTACATAAACGCTGGTTATCAGGGGATGTTTTAAAAAAGAAGCTTCTCTGCGGGCACGATACAGGTCGCAATTCGTCACCTAGAAGCATGAAACCAAAACGACCTTAAAGATTGGCGTTTCCACCTAAGAAACATGAAAAAATTCGTTATAGAAACAAAATGGCGGCCACTTGAAAATAAGGTATCGTTTTTTAAGCATGACTTTTCCATTTTGGCCTGCTGTAAAAAATCGTTAATGATCAAAATGTTGCAATATTGTTGGTGGAGATGCCCGAGAATTGTGTTTTCTTTAAGACGGACAAAACGCGAAGTTTATTGGTTGAACAGTGCAAAAGTTATATTGCCCGCAGATTCGAAGAATCTTGTTTCGAGAAAAACGCGTTTAAAGTTTTGAAAACGGTTTTTTCCGTGTACAATTTGAGTTACTCGACAAATTTGTCCAAGAATAAGTGAATTTATAGGTTTTTAAAGTCGCTGAACACGAATTTGAGGTCAGATATGAAAAATTCAAAATGGAGGATTCAATATGGCGGACCAAAAAAGTAAAATATTTATCTATTTAAATGAAACTTTGAATATAAGGGTTTTTGGAGTTGCTGAACACAAATTTGAGGTCAGATTTGAAAAATTCAAAATGGCGGATCCAATATGGCGGCCAAAAAGTGATCTTAATCAATTATGTGGGCTACTAGAATCACCTTCGGTTGGTGCGGTAACTCGTTGCGGAGCGCGCGGCGAACTTGCTGGCTGAGTGTCCCTCAGCGCTCGGGACACTGGTCCGTTCAACGCAGTGTAGCGACGGAACTAATTCACGGATCGCAAAATCACTTTACCCACATATTCTAGACACTTATAGCATTCGATTTATGCAATAAAAAAAATCGATTTTTTTGAAAAAATTTTAAAAGAACCTCCCCTTAAAGTAGATTTTTTGGGAATGGATGCTCTTTTTAACATTTCGTCAAAAACCTAAAAACATGTTTCGTCGCCGATTGGGCTGAGATTGGATTCAAAATGTTGCCTCTAACTAAAAAAAATAGTTAGATTAAGCTTAAGGTGGGGAATCTGCCACCAGAGCACATCAGTCCTTGACTTCAAGTTTTAATTTGTTTGTAACTTTAAGTTAAAAGTTTTCAGAGGTATTCAGAGATTCAGAAGTTTTCAGAGTATTTTTTAAAGATTTTCAGAGATTTTCAAAAATTTTCTTCCTACAAGAGATGTGCTGGGTATGTGCCACATACATGTCATGTGAGGATTAACATAATTTTTACCTGGGTAGTTGTTTAATTACCAAACGGTAATTTCAAAGTTAATTACTGTTTACATTGTAAATTACCACGGTATCTCTCAAAGCGGCCAGTTTCATGGATATTTTCACCTTCCCACCGTAAAATGCGCTGCTTACATCACGGAAAATAACAACGCGGAGACTCGGTCTGACATGCTTACAGCTTGTTAAACAAAAATCCAATTATATTTGTTGTATTTTAATCACGCGGTTAAACTCGCGAGACATCTACAATCCAGATGTAATTATAATTATTTATAGACCGAAAGCAGCGCTCCGATAAACGCTGATCCTGCACCATTTATCTCAACTCTGTTTCAAAGAGGAAATTAAATTTTTTTAATGGAATCCCGTTAAGTTGTAAACGACAAAATTAACATAGTATCAAAGGGAGCGAGACATTTCGTCTTACTGCCGGATATGTGGTGTATCACGGTTAACACGAAAATTCAATTCGTCCGGATTGAATTTTGATTTAAACTTTCGCAGTGAAGCAAAGTTCATGAACGCGAGCTAAACTATCGCGCATTCGAATGGACCTAGTTGTTTCCGCTATCGGTGGTCACGGAAGTGGTAGATTTAGACGAGCTTGTACGATGCTTGATTGAATAGAGCCAACGACGATTTATGCACGAGATTAACCGTTGAGCTATACCGTTTGTTTTTAGAACAAATGAGGTAATCTGTAATTTATATAATTATCGATTATCGGCGAGGCATATGTTTGTTTGGTAAGATTACCAGTTTAACTTTAAGGCAAACTAATGTAAGATCCTAAGCAAATTTGCCGGGAACTGTTCTATCGATTTCAAAATGAAAATAACTTTTTTGTGACTTTTTTGTAATTTTTGGAATGATTTATTTAATTATTAAAAAAGTGCAGTTTACATTTTTAATAAAAGATTATCAACAAAATTTTAGGAATTAATCATTATTCATTAGTACAAAATTACCAAACAGTAATAATTTCATCAAATTATCGAATAATTTGACTACGTAGAAGTGAAGATATTCGGCTTTAAAGTTTGACGCAAATTTACGGGTAATGTAGACAAATTGCGTGCGCATTTGACAAATCAAATATCATTGTAAGAACCCAAATTTAAATTTTCGTAAAACTCTTGCAATTGCGTCTAAGAAAAATCGAATCTTTCTAAATTTTTTTCGATTCGATTTCGATCGACAAAAAGTTTTATTTCGATTAATTATTCTTTTGCATTTCATCAAAATAATTCACCATTGGGAACAACCTTGCGTACGTTTCGCAATTTCAAATAATTGAATTCACACACGAGGCGTACGCAATTATATTTGTAATTTACTTGCGCGAATCGATGAAACCAAACGGCATTGCATACTTTCAAGTCAGTTCGCGCTGCTGTATTTTCTCCCGAATGACAATTGGATTCAATTTTCTGAAATGCGAATCGTTTCACAAAATTATTCATGCAAGGTATGAGTAGGACGAATCCGATAAGCTTAAATCAAAATCAGCAAAGGAACTTCTTAGATTACGTTGTGGAAATCTCATGACAACATTTGATTGTAAATTTGTAAGATTTAGTTTCGCCTTTCTCTCGTGGAATTAAGGTAAAACCTACTTCGCCTTAAGGATATACTTTTACGAAAAAAATGTCATATAGCTAAACTATCATCCTCTAAATCCAGTGTATTTCGTTGGAAAAAAAGAAATCTTTTTAGTCCAAAAGATGTGTTTTCCGCAATGTAGTTTCGACGCTTGTAAGATTTATAAACTGAAGTAGGACAAAATTAACCATGAAGTTAGTTGTATTTTTAAGGAGAAACTATTTTCCCGCATCGTTAACTTTACTGCCAAGTACTTAAGTTTTAATAGTTTAACTCTTCATCGGAGTACTTGAAAAAAGTTTCGAGTTCGGTGCACTGCGAGGGACGTGCAGTATATACTGTGAGGGGACAATTATTTCGCGAACGAATACGTCCGTTTATAAGATTTTATATCGCGCATAATAATTTACTTCATATTTGCAAGATATGGAAAAACTGCAACTTTGCCGAAAGGCTTCGATCACTTCTGTGATCGAAGCACTCTTTCCAATTTTCTATTTGTTCAAAATAAGATGTCAAATATGACAATTAATATATAAGATAATGTCCACAATTCTTAATACACTAAATACAATTAATTTACTAAAATTAATAAATGTTTTATAAAATAAAAAAAAATAATGGACCATATGTTTTATAAATAAGCCTTTTTAATTTGTATTTCATATTTTCTATGTTAATTTGATTAAACGAACATTTTAAACTAAAAAGTGCACTTTATGCCAATGAAGCGTGAATTATAACCATAAGGATACATCTTCCTGTGCTTAAAACTTATCCTGTGTGTTTTATGCATCCTTTTTGTATAATCAGCGAGCGTGAATGTGTGCATTGTTCAAGGCAAATTTCTCTTTGTGCCTAATTCATTCTGACGGATTAGTGCGTTATATAATATGTATCATAGTTATCATTTAATTGAAAACATTAGAGAGAGGATAAACTTTATAATAGAATTTAATTGAAAATGACTTTATAGCGTAATACAACAGAAAATAATTGCAAACGTCTCATCTGGATTAGTTTTGCTAAATCGCCATCGTCGGTATTTTGGGTTCTCGGTGGACACGTTAAAAATGTACATTGTAACCGCCTAATCAAGTCTGACATTAGTTGTCGACGCCAATGTAAGCTGTTAAAACGACGGCACGGCAGGAGTCTCATCAAGGCAGACGTTAGTTGCCAACGCCGAGACAAGCAATCAAAACAGTGGATCTGAAAAGTCGTATTTCTTAATAGATATACTTTTTAGCGACTGTCGACACATTTTTCGGCTACAGTTTTGTTACGTAATTTACTTTATCTGAGGTTCTTGAAAAAAAAAAAAAAAAAAATAGATGTCGCCTTGCATAGGATTTTTGTTGAAAAATTTAATGGCGAGACAAATTAAGTTAACAAATTTTCTGAATGATAAACTAAAAATACAATTTTTTTCAATAACGAATGAATTTACTGCATCTATTGAAAAATTAAGAAGATAAGATGGTTTTTGTCTCTTTTCACCTTCAAAGTTGGGAATCTAGAGTTTTCACTATCGACTTTGGAGGGCAATATCGTTAATTCAGCAGTATGTTAAGCTGAAAAAAGGTTGAGGGAGTCAAATTTTCACCCAGCAAAGGGATGCACTTGTGAGATTGGCTCCAGCAATTGCGGATATAAAGAACTTGGTTCTTCTGCTCCATAAAAGTTTCATTTCGAATCGCTCTTATTCCTCATTGCCCCGGGACAATGTGATAAAAGTCCATAATCTTAAGTTCAATTCCCGTTCTTTTCAGAAAATATTTCGTTATGTGTAAAACAACTCGGAGTTCCTTAACCCGTCACACTTTTATGTACCAATCGCAGTATGGCGTTGAAACTTCTCATTAAACACGTTTAACCGAGTCGAGAAGTTTTCTTTATTTTTTATCTTGCGAGAAACAATATATTTTGTTTCTCGCGTTTGACTAGACATTTTAAAATTAAACTCAAGAATTTATCGTCAGTAGACGTTCAGAAAACAATATAATATTACAATACAATATATTAAACAACGTAACGAGAAACATTTTTTACAAGTTTTGTCAGTGATTTAATTGGTCAAACAGCTTACTATTTACAACATTATGTTTTTGGAATTACAATTCATGTTGCAACATTTTTAGGAAAATGTTTGGCCCAATGGATTTGATTCATTAAAAAATCTTATGATGCGATACTGTAATTTTTACCCCTATTAAAAGTAAAAAAAATATATTGGGAATATATTAGAAATATGTTGGCCATATAGGAAACATATTTTCAATATATTGTCAATATATTCGCAATATATTGCAAAATTGGTAATATACTGAGAATATATCAGGAATATATGTTTCCTATATGGCCAAAATATTTCTACTTTCACTACGGACAGTTTCATTTTGTTTTATTTACAATATATATTTAATCGTAAAATAGAAGAATGTACCTTTTCTAAAATTGTTTTACACAACTATTTGTCGGTCAGTAATTGTTCGAACATTTTTTTATTGTCTCTTTTTTTATTAATTTGTTTAGAATTACTCTTGCTTGTTCGAAAATCCAATTCAATGTGCCTCATTAGACGTCGCTGCACAGAAACGTGCTCCAAAGGAACGAATCCTGATTTGCGGCGGAGTGAAAACGCTGATGCAATCGAGCTTGTTGATTTTTGCTGTGTTTACTCGCTAGTTAAAATTGGTGTCCACTTCAAGCATTTTGCACCTAATTAACGTCGTCTTCAACATTCAAAGGCTCACGCCTAGGAACCTTGTCAAAACCTTTCACTCCGACACAATGAAGTTGCGCTGAGTCCGCGAAAATACGAGATACATTGATAGGACAGGCCGCAGATCTTTGCGCTTTGCACCGGAAAAAATCGATGACGCGCAAAATGAACCAAAAAACAGCGCGGCTAGTTTAATGGCTTTAAAATTGAGTGCTGAAATGAGTTGCAAGCAAGTTTGCGTTTTCGTCGCAAACTATCGAACCGTTTTGCCTTTGGGGAGAAGCGTTCCAGCTGTAACTTTCGGAAAGAATATTGTATTGTTATTGTTCTGTAACAATTGCCGATGTTGATATCAAATTTAACTTTTAATTGCTTTTCCGTCAGAATGACGGGTTTAATGAAATATTAATTTTTCAATGAAAAAGCTTTTAGATTATCATTATCATATAATTTGTTTTAAGTTTAGTGTATCCAGAAGCAGTTTTTCAATTTTTCCTTTATTTTCCTTTATTTTATTTTAAATCTCCTCGTTTTGTCACTGAGAAAAATTACTATCACTGTACAGTCTTGTTTTCACTTGAAAGATTTTTTCATTGAATTACACTTCATTAATACCCTAATTTCATTTCCTAATGTAGTTGCGCAAATTGAATTTTTTAAACCGGAAATTGTGTTGCTCTTGCGGTTCGTCTGTGGCCGGATCGCTAAGTGCGAAAAATCATTACTGGCTTGTAGTAATTGTTGCGGGAAAGGTACTTTACGTGAAACCATTCTATCAACGTTTTATAACTAATGCATCTTGAGCATCACCGTAAGAGCAGAGCACTTCATTTACTTGTCGTGAATCAAAGCGGGTTACCGCCAACTCATAAAGTCCCGAGTTTTTCTGCCGGCGCTTCTGCGGGAAGTTTGCGATACCTGAAGGCAATGTATTGTCCGCCCGCAGATAGGCAAAGTTTAGTTTTCTCGTGTTGAAGTGGGTACGAATGATTCGCAACGCCTTTTCCGATATCGAGAACGGTGTGTGGATTACGCGACAAAATGTGTAGGAAATGATAACTTTTACTTTACAGTCGTTTCCGACGATAATTCTCGTATTTGTAGGTCAACGAAGTTAAAATCTGATGTTTTTTTAAACGCGAACCAGTATAAAATAACTTCTTTTATTAACGTGAAAGGTTATTGATAAAATGTGTATAACAAATTTATAAACCAACTTTTGAAAGTTGCGTTAGTTAACGTCTTCGAAGTTTTAAATATTTTACAACCTCTGCCAAGGGAACGCAGGAATCGAAAACGGAAATCCGAGGCGAATCATTTAAAAATAGGGCAGGCAAATGCGGCGTATGGTAGAAAAGAAAATCAGTTAGTAAAAGCGTCCGGATGGGTTATAAAACGAAATTCAGGCAGTTTATGACTCGTATAAGATGGAATCAAAGATGCATTTGAGTGTTGTAGAATGCCATCTGTATAGTACTTTTAACTACTGGAGATGTTACTTTGATTATTAGGTTTTTGATGATGTCGATTTGGCATCTTAATTTCCGTCCAGCCGATGTCGTTTCGATATAGGTTTTGACGTTCTTGGATGGACTTCGACTTAAAGTCGATAAAACATGGGATTATCGTTAAGTGTTTTTTTCCTATTCAAAAACAACTTTTTTGCAAATTCTGTGAACCGGAATCGATGGTTACTGAAAGTGAAAGAAAACAATGTTCAGATCTCATGATTCTAAAAAAACATTTTCGATCGCAAATTTCAATTGGTCATTTTGATAGGTTCATGTCAAATTCACTTTGGAAACTGGAAATTATTCTAAAAGTATTTTTTGAATTATATTTCATTGTGAAGTCGGAACATAATTTCAACATTTACGAATTTCGAATTCGGAGGGAAATTAGTGGTTACATTACGCCAACGCAGTAACATAAACAATCAAACAGCACCTTGTACAGTTAGTTAAACATAGAGTAACACGTGTCGGACCGAACAACTAACAAGCAGTGTAACATAATACAGAGTTCCAAATGATTTAAACTCCCGAATGGAGAACTATTAAAAGTCGCCAGTTTTGGGAAAATAACTTAATTATTCATTAAAAATTGTTAGATCGCTTAATGCAGCTTATATCCTAAAGGTTTAGGAAGGTTTAATGGGATTACTTTGCTCTCGAAGAATGTTCTTTGAGGGTCTGTTTGATGCTTCAGCGTATCACAGTTGACGCGACCGGCAAACACGAAGTCTGTCGTCAGTGTTTTGAAGAAAAAACCGCACGACCTGGACGGAAGTGTGGAATAATTTATGATCTAAGTTGACTGACGGGTTCAAATCGAAGTCGATAAGTGGGACTTATTTGCACTCACGGCTGCAAAGAACGTTTATCGTTCACGCGATTAAATCCACTTTCTGAGATCTACATTGTGAAAAATAATCGTAAAATTCAAACTAGTTTTTATATTAAATAGTACGAAATTTGACGACTTTTGGGGAAAAGAACGTCATATATTATGCAATTTTACGAAAAATACGTAAAATATTCCATTAACAACTAAACTTTTTCAAAACTAAACTTACTGAAATTACTATAATTACTAAATTACAGTAATTGTAAATTTCACGTAATTTTACTTAATGTTATGGAAAAATTCCCTGCCACGCTCAGAGAAAAATAAAAGGTACGAAGTTTTCGCAGCTTTAAAAATTTAGTTTTCTCAGTGTTTTTACTGCAATATTCCAGTTAATGGAAAGTTAGAACTAAGTTGTAAATGACCTAATTACCTAATTTACTATAACGCAATATTCCATTACACTGGAATACTGCAGTAAAAACACTGAGAAAACTAATTTGTAAAAGCTGCGAAAACGATATTCGTACACTTTACGGTATATATCGTAACATTACGATATATATTGATATATATCGTAAAGTACGAATTTTTCGTAACTTTTACTAATTAGTTTTTTCAGTATAGCTGTAAAATTACGTCAGAGATTTTTCTCTGAGCGTGGCAGGGAATTTTTCCATAACATTAAGTAAAATTACGTGAAATTTCACGGTAATCAGATTTCGAAGTACATTACACAATTTTCCACCATTATTTACAATGTACTCTTAATCGTCTCTCAGTTAACGATTTTAATTACCATACATTTCCAGTAGGAGTATTTCCATCAAGTAAATTAAATTGCAAACTGGAGTAGGATATTCCAACATTTGAAATTTAGATACAGTTTTAAAGAACTTCGCCTTTCCCAAAATATTGCGTAATTAAAAAAAACTAATAATTATGAATGGAAGGTTTGGAAGGTAATTGTACTTGTAACGAACTGCGATGGTTTACTAGATCGTAAAAAGTTATTCTTATTATATCGATGGCTCGGAAGAGTGCGCCTACAGTTCAAATATTTAAATAGAAAAATGTGTACAAAAACGTGAACTGTAGGCTTATTCTTCCGAGCCATCGATATAACACACTGACAGTATCATTTGCGCCTGTCGGACGCTTTTTTTATACGCAACGGTGAATACTTTGCCGCCGCACAATAGATTAAGCGATACCGATTCCGAAATACGCGTATTGTTATCGTGTAATGCAAATAAACTGCGGCATTATTATTGAAATTTATTATTACGCTGATTCGTTATTCATACGATTCCCAGATTAGTTTTCAAGATACATTTCAGCTTTGTCGAAACTTATTTATCATCTTAACAGTGTAGCAACATTTTTGTTAAAAATAACCAAATATTCCCTAACAAAATTTCACAAAACCAAGTAAAAATTTAATTAAATTTTTGCAAAAAGTAGCCAAACAATTTCGCAAATTTTTTTGCTAGTTTGCCTAATATTTAACCAATTTTTTGTTCAAGATATTAAAATATTCTATTAAAAATGTTCATATTTTATAGCAAAAATTATGCTAAACAGTTTATAATTTTATAAATTAAAGTTTACAATGTTAATTTTGTCAATTATCATTTAAAGTACTTACTTTCCCAACCCATTTCCATCTTTAAATGTTTTCAAATATTTAGTTTATATAAAAAATAGTCATACAATATTAAAAATCTTGTATTTATTTAGAACAAAGCTCAATGAGAGTATGAAAAATAAAAATTCTCATACACTTCAACGCGGAAATATTATCTTACACTAAAAACGCATTCGAGAGGTTTCGTAGTTGCACATGCGAAGCGTTACTGTAAAAGAACAATCTGCACAGCCGTAACGTGCCTAATGCAATTTTTGTTAACATCGCGTGACGATTACCATCTGTGTAATAACGTTTAGGTGCCGCTTTTGTTCGTCGCAAGTAACGTCAATTTGTATGCAAATGAAGTACGTCGCGGGACTTTTCGGAATTTTCGTCTCGCGCAGAAATCCGACTTATTGGGAATGAACGTTCTATTTTTTCGCCGTGGAGAAATCGACTGAGAATTTATTATCATCGGCGACAGATTGACATAAAACTATCCGTAACAACCTCGGCTTGCCAGAAGCATAAAATGTTTTATAGTAAATTCCAGCTGCATCGAGACGTTACGGCGAAATGCTTATCATCTTATCAGTTTCGAATTGATAGCTTCGCTGACGAAACTATTGTAAAAATGGTCGAAATGTTAATAAAATGTATAAACGAAATGAAATCTGTTACGTGTATAACTTTGTTTAAAAGTTGACATTTTAAAATTAAATTTGTTTTTTTTTGTATTTAAGAATTATAGAGCTGAATCATAATTTACTGCGTTTGATTAATAATTTTTTTTCAATTAATTTTGAATTTGATTCTAATTTAAACCAATTAATTTCCATTTTAATTAGATTAATCTTGTTTCGCTAAAATACTTTAAATATATGTCACTACATTGGAGAAATATTGGCAATACCTTGAATATACATTGGCAATGTATTTTCAACTTTATTGCCACATATCAAAAATATATAGAACACATAATTTTAATTTTTCCAGAGGAATATCCGAAACGGTAAAAACGTGGAATCGCAAAAAGCCGGCGGTTCGAATTGGCCGACAAAAGTTGCGGTTTAGACCGGGAAGATAATTATGCTTATGACGTTTTCAAATGTAAACTCGGCATTATGAATAAGCAAATTCCACGAGGGTAACTGTGAATAGAAAGTAGCGTAACTTGGTGCCCGGAGCTTTGGGCGATCGTAACAATGGCAATTGTGTCAATTTGAATATTCGTGTTTGCATTTCCGGCAAAAATTAGATTGGCCGTCGTCGCGCGCGCGATTTTTCGACCGCTGCCGCAAAAATTACGATCGGAGGCATCTCTTTATGTCAGCCGTGGCTTAAGAACGATCGCTTTCCCGAAGACAAAGATGTTAGCGGGTGTGATTGAAGTGCTTCCTTATCGACGTCTGCGGTTCGTTAATAGACGCGTCAAGCAAAAACTAAACCCTTTTAGCTCGAGTTTTGTCGCGAGTCACTCAATGCTTGATTGACACTGGAAGCTACTCCAAACATTTTCCATGGCATCTTTTCTGCCGTGTTTGCGTTGAGTAATTTTACCGCTAAATGGAAAAGTTACAAGATTTTCAAACCAGGATATCAGAGTTGACGTTACTTTTAGGAGATAAAATTCAATAACGAAGAACTTTGCAAGCGACATATTGCAGAAGTTTAGTAGATTGATAGTAAATTTTACCATGAACTATGAAAATTTACAATACCGAATGGAAAAAGATCGTAGACGATAAGTAAATTTTACTCAGTGATTTATGAAAATTTACCATGCCAAATGGACAAATTCTTAGACTTTTCAATTATTTAACCCTTACTTACCCCACCAGGGTCAAAATGTCCTGGAGGATCTTTGTAAAATAAAAGTTGTAAAATTACCTGGGGTAACTGATGGTTAAAAAAGAAGTAAAAAAGTACAATTACAGATTTGCAAAACACATTAATTATCCACTTAATTTTTTCCCAATGCATCTACTTTAAATAGTTGTTGTTTTGACTAACCATAACTGCTATATCACCTTAAAGGGGATACTTTAAAACACCCTTTACACTCAAACCACAGACATAAATCTCGTTTCGTTCGAACCGAAAAAAAAACTAGCCGATTAGATTTCGCACGTAACTTGCTGTCTAAAAACAATGACGTGTTGTCACATCTCATTGTTGCTTGGATTTTGGTCCAACGTCGTCTGAACAAAAGAGCAGCGCCGTAGTTGGTAGTCATTGATTTATGAAGTTATTACCCGCGAAATTGCGTTCGTGGTTGAATTGCGCCAAAACCAAAACGCCTGAACAATAGATAAAAATTGCAACTGCGCGCAGCGACATTACGAAATTGTCATAACAATCATTTCAGTGTTTGGGGACACTGGCTTAATAATTGCAGCGGAGAATTCTGGCAATCTGCGTGCCGTTAAATGTTGAAATTCGTTTCCCTTTTGCTATTGCTTATTTATGGATGAAAGCAGATAAATCGATATTTGCGACGGGAAGTTGCACAGTCCGTAAATTTTATACGCATGTACTGAAAGTGGCGGCGTTAGCGTTCGACGGAACGATTGACAAAAGCATCCAACTTTGAACAACGGAGGCATTTGCGCTTTGTATTTTAATGCCTTAGGGTTTGGTTGCATTATAAAGAAGGAGGCGATGACTTCGACGGAGCATTACTTAAACATACGTCTTAATCGCACTGAGAGTACGCTCACCCCATCGCTGACATGGGAGCCTATTGAAAATAGATTGGGTTTATGTATTTTAGATTTCCTAGACATCTCGCGGGGCAAGTGAGAACAAACATATTGGATTCGGTGGAAAGGTGACGAAATTAGATTTGTTATTTTTCCAAGTGAAATTGAAGTTGGATTAAGAAACATGACGTCATTCACATTGAGTTTTTTGAGATTAGAGGTTAAGAGTAAGTTAAAAAGGGTGTTCGTTTATGGAAATGGCTTGACGATTATATGCAAAAGGTTGACTTCTTGAAGAGCAATAAATTTATGAATGCTGATATGCAAAGTGTGTGGTTGAAATCTTGGACTGAAATGAAGATGGTAAAAATGCTAGAGGGCACTAAAAATAATCCGATCGCAACGGTTTACTTAAAATTCCAACCGCATTTTCTGGGAACTATGTTTTTCCAGCGTTCGAGATAAAACGTGCAAACGACTCGTCCGATTTTTTAACCAGAGGGTCTAGATTGTTTTTCCGCATCTACGAATCTCGAATTGATGCTTTCAATCAACGAATCTTTTTGCCTGACAACGTTGATAAAAGCGTGATGACGAACGAACTGTGATGTTGAAATGAAATATTAAGTGCTGAAAACATTTTTATGTTAACTTGTTCATTTTGACACAGGGAAATGTCCTAATTAGTGACCGATTTGTTTTTCCTTTTATGAAATTAAGATTTCCATTCCTTAGATTAAAGAAACAAATTCTAATAACAATTAGAAAAGTGTAATATATATAATCAGTAATGAAAGTAAGGAATTTAGTATAAATATGCCGATTTTTTTTTATATTAATAAATAAATGTGGTGAGTAATTGGAACGCAGCCACTAATTGGGATATTGGACTGATATCAATTTTGATGGTGGCTTTGGTCGTAAATATAAACGAAGGAATTCTGAGGCTTAAGATTTCCATATAAAGAGCTCCGTTTTAATAGAGAAGATTTAATATAATATCACGTAGAAAACATCTTAGTGACTGCTCTTTATTATAAAAAGTTTTTAATATTTAAGACCAAATTTTGATATTAAAAATTCAAGTCACTCAGCCACTGCACTTGACCTCCCCGATTTAATTCAGACTACATAAATAGGACGCTATCTAGATGAAAATAAGGTTAATGCAATTAAATTCTAATGCAAAAAGTCGAAATTCAATATCTACAAACGTAATGCATTTTTAAACCTAATTCGAAAAAGAAAAATTGCATTACTTTCGTAAAGCGCTGAATTTTTTATAAGTTTTATATTCATTAAAATTCCACGTCGCTTTTACAAATATTCACGTCAAAGGTATTCAGACCATAAAATCTGCCAGTTTAACCCGAAAAAAAGATTGCTTCGTAAAAAACTTTTTGAAACGAAATAATATTCTCTGAGAGAAATAGATACATATGTATATGTATTCCGAGCAGAAATGACAAACAATTGAAAATTCAATCGAAATGAAGAAATCATTCGTTGAATGTTCATTAAGATACCGAATTTTACCTATCTGTTACTGTCTGAATAAAGCGTTGAGTTAACAAAAACTAATTATCATAATTCTAGACATAAGGTGAGAGTAACATTCATATTTTTTAGTTTCAGAGAAAAGTCGAAAAATTTTCTCATTCTGGAGGGTTGTGGACGTAATAGGAGACATAGACATGCCACTGTTAGACCGAATAGACTGCAAATTCCTATTAGGAAAGGTAATTGCGAAATAATAATTAACTTTAAAAAAACCTTCCCGACATTTACTCAAACAAATTTTACGGGCTTTTTGTATCGGAAGATTCTATTTATAGATAGCATTTTCTTTATAGTTAATATCACCTCGAGAGTTTCAATCACCAATATACATCCTAGTTAAAGTTTCATGAAAAGACGTTAATGAAAACCAATCATTAACCCATTAAGGCCCAGGCAAAACCCAGCCTATTTATATCCAAACTGACTACATAGTTCGTAGAATAAGTGAAAAAAAATTACCCGTGTTTTTTGTCTGTCAAAATTAATTGTTTAAATAATTGTTATAAACAAATGGAATTCCGTCAATTTGAAAACGCCAATCGACTCAAGACTAAATTACTATGGGATACGTTCTTTGGTTCGCATTTTGGACTATTAATTATTGCAAAATCACGTATAAACAAATCGAATTCAAAAAGTCCGTTATACTCAAGGTCAGAGTAAAGGAAAAATCGGCAAACTGACTACATAGTTTGTAGCATAAGCGGAAAAAAATTACCTGTGTTTTTATGTTTGGCAAAATAAACTGTTTAAACAATTGCTATATACAAACAAATGGAATTCCGTCATTTTTTCTCACTTATGCTATAAACTTGCAATAAACAATGGTCCAAAATGCGAACCAAAGTACGAATCCCATAGCAATTTTATAACAAACTGAAACACGTAACAAATTAATATCGTATTTCACTAACATTACATACGAGCGAATGTATCAAATTTAGTTGCCTGTTCGTTTTATATCTGTTTAATTGATTAAGAAGTTCAGTACCTATTCATAAATGTTTCTATGCGTTTGTACATTGGCAATGGCGCTTCCACAGAAATTCGTAAATGAATTACTCACTTACACCAGGCATATATTGCAAGTAAACTTTTAGTTGGTAACAAACTTTACGGAAGGAGGAAAACGAATAAACGACGTTGATAAACGACTTTTTAATACAGCTATACATTTCTCCGATTTCGCGAAATCAGTAACTTCATTTGGACATTAATACCTTCACAAACATTTCGGGGACCTTTTCGTTCACCGGCCCGAAAAAAGCATATTTTTTTACCATTTTTTTCTCAGGCTGAGTAAGAGTTATTAATAAGCGGTTTTTGCAACTGTTTTAATGATCGTTGGAGAACTATTTCCCATTTTTAATATATAAAAAATTTAATGGAGTGCGGAGATACCCCAAGTGATCTGAAATCAAAATCAGTTTGAGAATCTTGAAGGTTATGAAATTGTCTAGGAGTTATGCCACTATGAAACATATCCGTCAATAATAAATATTTCTAAGGCCCGCCGAAAAATTTAAGGCCGTAGGAAAAATTGACGAAAAATGACACCTTTTTCAAATGGCCGCCATTTTGCATCTTTTACACAGCCTGAGAGAAAAAGGCAAAAAATCTGCTTTTTTCGGCCCGATAGACGGAAATGTCCACTTAATGGATATACTTTTCAAAAAAGTCGCATAAAAAGCCAAATTGTTAACGCAATTAATTTTTCGCTACTAATTTGCAGTAAAAGAATTTATGCTGTGACGAAAGTCTCCCTATCGAAAGTGCTATTTTGTCATCCTCATCTTAATCAATAAACCTTCCACACAAACTTGTACTTTACTTCTTGATAACTATGATGAGTCCATTTTTTACGTATGTTCGTAGGTGACGTGACCAAAATAGAATTGGAGCTAGAGGAAGCTCCTGATAACGTTGAGAACCGATTGCCAACTATTCTTATAGGTTCAGCACCATCTGAAATAGAATCGACTCCCGAAATCAACGTCACTTATCCGAACGGTAAACATACGAATGTAAATTTTGTATCGCTATTTGCATCCCAAATACGAGAGAAGAATACTTATCTAAATCCACCTGAATCCCAACTAGACAAAGTCCTAATGATTTTTCAAAATATATACACCGTTCGCTAGTAAAAAGAATTGTTCAAATCAACAAAAAGTCGGTTGGTTCAAGACGGAAACTGTCTTAATATTTGACCAGGAGTTACTTAGCAGAGATAAAGTAAAGGACTTTACGAAAGCTTTCTTGAGCTTAAAAGATTATGGATTTTGACATAAGACGTTATTTCAAGATTTATGAAAACTTCTTTAAAGAGAAGAATTCTGTTCGTGACCTATTGAATATTTTGAGGTTATGTTTGCACCAAATGTATTACTGCTACCTTAAAAAAATATTTGTATTTTATATTTTTATTTAAGACAGAAATCAAGAATTTGAATTGTTTATGCAGAATATGCATAATGTTTGAGTGCAGTTTTCAGTGATTTATTTTAAAACTGTGGCTGCTTAAAATTAAGATTAAACTTTTCATGAGTGGTTTGAAGGCTGAAAAGTTACATGAAACATTTTTCATGAAAGGAGAAATGAACGTAATTGGGAAATTAATTTTTCAAGATGCCGTGGATAAATAAAAGTGCAGGATTTCTGACTGCAGTTGCTTGCATCCTATGTATGTTTGTAAATCTACTTTATCACCTGACCACCCACCGCGGCTGGGGCGTAGTCTCTCTCAGACGCCCACCTGATTTATTTTCACCGAATTCAACAGTCCAACAGACTGCGCTGGCTGATTTAATTTTGACTTTTGCTGCGGAAGCACAACTATACTTCAACAGTGTTTGGTTACAATCAGCACGTTTCGCGAAGGAAATTGAAAATTATAATCTGCGCTAACAAGGGCTATCTTTATTTGCTGTTGTTACATCCACACCTGCGTTTTCGAAGTCAGAAAGTTCAGTTTCAGTTATTATAGTTGAATTATCCTAATTAGGAAACTGAAAACAACTGCTAGGAAGCATTTTAGAAATGTAAGACTGAACAAATTTTGGACTCGTATATGACGAATCAAATGAATGGGAATAAATTTTGTGTCGAGGTGAAAAGGGAAAAAGCATCGTAAAAGCCAAATCGTTTTAGATTATATTTTGAGGTGCGCTGACCCCTTAAAAATAGGGTTTCTTTCGTTCTTTACGTCATTGTAAGGTTAAATGTTAACTTCAAATAAATGAAGTTAACATGTAAGTTGGGAATTAAATTTATTATCAGATACTTCTTTTATTTGTTTAAATTTTAATCGTCTCGTAATAAACTATTTTAATGTTGCAAGAAAATAAGTGTCGTTTGAATTCTGTACGACAACTTTACAACTAACTAACATTTGTCTCTATGTAACGATTCAGCAAAACCATATTTTCGTTAAAAATAATCTGCGGGAAAATTGCGAAATATAGCGACACATTAATTAGCGTCCGGAATGGGATGTGTTTATTTTTATACGGTACACAGATTCACAAAATGATACCCCGCAGAAAAATCCCTCTCATTAATTTTATATGGCGTGAAAATCCCTCGAAAGAAAATATAGTGATGACATTAACGCCCCTATCTACTGAAAAAAAGATATCGCGCATTAGCTATAATTAAAGCTAAGTGACGACACACTTTTTAATATCAGAACCATTTTTGTAATATCGTGTAAATTCGTAATAAGTGATTGATTAAAGAGAATGCAAAAGAGTATGATTGTACAGTGCTCAATTTTGAGATAGAAGTTGATGACATTTGTTGGAATTAGAATGTTTTCTACTCTATCCAATTAATTTTATTTCTATAAAATTAATATACAGATTAATTTTATATAAATAAAATTAATCTATTTGAACCTTTGCCGATTTATTTACCAAAATCCGTCAAAATTATCTACTCGCTTCTAATTTTTTAACAGAATAACTTTGAATAGAAATATATAAAAGAGAATTTACTTTTCGGATCATCAATTTTGTTAATTAAGAATTACAATCTTATTCTTTTGAATCCACTTCAATAAAAAATGTTTACAGAGCAGATTATGTAAAAAGTCGAAACAAAACGTCACTCAGTCGCTCGCGTAAATACCGATACCTCTAATACCCAACATGACGTGTCGCATTGGTTTTTCTGCAGGTATCACGGCCGGTCCAGGCGTGGTAGTGCGCGCCGAGGAAGTGCTCATCGTGGTGCTCGTATTGGTACTATGGGTCGCCGCGATTGCCCTATTCTTCAACCGTTGGGGTAAAATCCGGATGCTGGAACCCTATCAACCGAAATTCCAACAGCAGCACAGACAAAGCTGCGCCGTAGTTGACCCAAATGCACTTCCGGTAAGTGATCTCTCACCATACCCGACGCAGCAAGTCGAGCCCCCGGCCAACATGCATGCAGCGTCGTTTGTTGTCGTCATTAATGTTGGTTCCGTTCGGCTAAGCCCCTCGCGCAATGCATTTCAAAGTGCAGCGAAACACAAACAAACGATCGATACGTCATAACAAATGCACGATCCCGATCGCGCTTGTCATAAGAATGTCCGCGTAATTCGAGTTCCCCGCACTCGAAATACGAATTGGAGCGTCCCGAAATCGATCGGATTTGTGGGCGTGAAATGTTGAAGGATCGTCCGGTTACAACAACTTTTTCGCAGAGTAATCGTAGTATTTGAGAATAAGATGTCGAAATATTTGAGAAAAAGATGTCGAAAATATTTCCACCTAATTTAATGAAATGGAAATTGGATTTTATGTATTTTCAAATTGTTGAAATTTGCTGAATTAGTGAAAATAATTCTGCAATCAATGTTGATGTTTAAAATTTAAAAATTGTAATTAATTTTAGAGTTGTTTAAAAAATAAATAAACATATCGATATCTCAAAAGAATAACATCGTAAATCATATGCCGCTTTCACACTTGTTTAAAATAATAATATCCGCTGGTGTTTAACTTTTTTAATTTATTGGTTTTACTTTAAAATATATACATTTTTGTAGAATTCAATTAAAAAACAGTAAAAAGTGAGACAATTTGTTATTAATTTTTTTTTCTAAGTGTCAACAATTATCTTAGGTTACTAAGGAAAAAAATTGTTTTTCCAATCGAGAGACATTGAAAAAGTCCAAAACGTGACAAGGTAATGCAGCTATTTTCGGTGGGTTTCGATCAGGTACATTATCGATGATTTGTAAAAACAGACGGTTGTACTTGAAGTGGCAAATGGGTGTGTGGTGAATGGGAGGGAATTTTGAGATTTAGTAATTATGGAACTAATTATTGTGTTTTCTGAGGATTGAAGGATTATGTGACAGACGTTTTAGTGTATACTTTGGAACAACATTCGAAGTGTTTGAGTTTAGCAAGTTACATGAAGTTCGTCAAATGAAGGAGAAATGTGGTTTTGTTTAACGAGAGTCCGAACATTAACGTGCAATTCAGTTAGTTAGAAATTCATCTTTTCCAAGAAATTCCCATTAGGAAATTATTTAAACACAACCTTCCTTGTAAATTTCATTAATTTCTCTTAATGTTAGGAAAATCAAATCGATATTTTACTGTTGTAAAATTGCTAGTAACGATCTATTGCTATTATTCATAATATTTTTATAATTTTGATTGAGGTTTTCAGTTTTGATAGACAAAAGTTTAAATTGTCTAATAAAATAACAGTTGAAAAAAATTGATTGGAAAAGTGAAGATTAAATAAAAAAGAAACTTTTATTGGGAATATATATTTCCAGTATACGATTTACAGTATACAATATGTTTTAAATACATTTCCAATATAATGAAAATATATTGGAAATGTATTTAAATGTATCACCAATATAATTGTCTTTTTACCACGAAAACGTGACATGCAAAAGAAAACGTTAGCCCATTTGTTTTTTACTTTTTATTTTTTTCTACTTACAGGGGCATTACGGGTAATTTTAAATATGGCGCATAGCCAAGCAATGGAATATTAATTAATGTGGCGCGAAATATGAAACGAAATTTCTTTGCTATTCCTTTCTGCGGTTTTCTGTGTCTGTTTCCTGTGACCTATATTCAGACCCGCGCAATTTACATCGATACGTAGAAACAACTGTAAAATAGAAAGCATCCTCGAAAAAACATTGCTCATCCCTAACGCAAAAACGAATCATGTAAATTAATTTGGCAACTACAAAACAATGAATTAATTACAACCAGTTATTGCAATTAACATTCATATGCATCTCTAAAACCCATTACCCATTACAAATTTGCTAATTATTTTCCAATCCATTTATTATTGACTATTTGCAACAATCCCATCAACCGGTAAACGAATTATAACAATTTCCGCTAAAAAGAATGAGTTATTGATAAAAATTTCGTTATCAATAACTCATTTTTATTAAGTTTCGAACCAATTTTCGACGCACCACCTCGATATGTCCGAAACATATCGACTTTTTTATTATCTAACTGACCTACTCATCAATTAATTAACAGAACTGATGAACTACTTAATCAGATACTATCAAACTCCGATCCGTATCACTTTAGGACAGTCGTTTATCTTGGAGCAAATCTTCACGATTTCGATTCCGGGCGAAAAAGTGCGTCTCCGTTTTATTTAACTTCGAAGTGTAACGTTTTTCCGCCACATCGAAGTGCAGCGTTGTTCTACTGGGATGACGTGTAATATGAGCTGGCTGGTCGATGAAATGTGGATTCGTAACCCGCATGGAGCAAAACATAATTTGATAACTGCCAATTTTTATTATATCCCTTTATCCGGGCTTTTCGAGAAAATAATTTTATCGCGGAACAAAAAATGGAGTCCGAGAATCGATTCGAAACAATGGTCCAAGACAACGATCTCTGCTGAGAGATATTTCAGGATTATGGGAAGTAATCCCAAATCATATTTGTCCGCATGTAACCGTTATCATTTAGCAATATTTACTCCGACAGAATCCGATCATGGTGATGCAAATACTATTTTCCCAAAGGGAACATAGATATACCGAGTGCTAAATCGCCGCGTTTATAGAAGGGCAAAATACAGTTTAGTCACCGCAAGGTTTGCTAAGTCGTATTTTAAACTATTCGAGGGCTCCCTTAAGGTGGTGTGTGGTTAAATCAAAGTACCCAAAATTTTGATAAATTTTAAGAAAAAATTGTTCATTTGATTGGAACCATTTTCGTTAATATTTACTATCTGGAACTCGAGATATTTATTGCCACAATTATATATACAATATTATATCTAGACGTACTAAGTCTTGTGAGCTTTGAGTACGGGTTTAGGTGATATTAACGAGCATATAAAATTGTTTAAATAAAATGTTAAAGTAAGATTTTATTACCTGAAACAAAACAATTTATTATACAATATATTTTAAAGTTCACATGAAAAGGAACAAATAAACAATATTTTTTTATGATAATTATTATCAAATAACAAATGTATAAAACCAAAGAAAGCTTCACAATATTAACTTTCCCAAAAATATTAATTTACTTAAATAATACATGAAACTGTTATTAGGAACCTTAAACGTATTGCAATTTATCATATAACCACCTTAAGCAAAATCCCGTAATAACGGATATTCAGTGCGATTGAAAATCGATTTGATTATGAAGCTGAGCGTCATAACGTACGTTAATTTTTACTGCTCCCAGATATTCAATGATCGCGACGCGTTTAACTGCTTGCGAGGGTTGCTAAAGAAAAACTGATAGTGCCAATCCGATATCATTTATGAACTTTGCCAACTGGTCCTCAGCCAGCAATTGATAGGCATTTTGTTTAATTGCCAATGACGAAATTGTTCAATACCCCAAGCTGCAAAAACTTTGAAATATGTGACTAATTTTGCTTGAAAATATAAATCGATAACTGAAAAATGTTTCGGTAGCCAAAAAGGGTGTTTTACTACACTTTTAGGGATGCAAGAATACAAAAATAATAAATAGCTTGTTTGGATAACAAAAACTGGCAAAATTGGACTACACTGAAAAAAACTCCAAATTCAAGATTTCACAATTTTACTATAAAATTACGATAAATACACTGGAATTACACAGAATCTGAATTTTTATCAGAGGTCCTACAATACAATTTTAAATAGAATCTAAAGAAATTTTAGTTTAAAAAATGGCAGTGTTTAGTTGATGTACGATAAACTGCTTTTTGCAAAAAGTACTACAATTGGTGTATGAATGCGTGGAATGATTTAAGCGTTGGATGAAACGTCTTAATAGCTTTAGCTTAATAGCTTTAAATGGGCTTTCAACTTCACAAAAAGTATCATCAATTATAACGAATGATTGTCTATTGGTCTCTTCTCGGGGTTAAAGGGGTAATGCCGAATTGGCAAACGACTCGAGTGTTTTACTCAGAAATCGTTTTGCGTCACTGAAAATCATAATTACACTAAGTACTATTTAAAACTGTATATACAATGCATACAAAATGTGTAATTTAAACGTGAATGTATGTCCTTAAACATGAAAAAAAGTATCCTTTGGCCATTCCTTTCCTCGAAGATTTAGAGACGAAAGAGTTGTACTTTCATTAACCTTTTTGAAGTAAAGCATGAAATACGTTTGGATTCAAGCGATTTACATTTAAAGATGCTTATTTATTTAAAAGAAGCTTGAATGGGTAATACCTCTTTCTAAAATGGGTAAAATTTGCAACCAAAACGTTATTTTACATTTCCTTTTCCTAATTAAGATTTGTATAAAACATCGCAATTTTCGAAAAGACAAACTATTATTACTGAAAAAACCTATTATTATTTCCAGAACCTCTTTTCCTCAAAATTGATTTCCCCAATCAAGTGTCAGAACTCTTTATCGAGTCATTGCAAATGCTTTTGCATTTACACACGCGGTTTTTGCTCGTGAATGATTTATTCCGAACTAAATCATGGTGATGGAAATCATCGTATACGTTTTTCAACGATCGTCGAAAAAAGTTATTGCCTGGCATCGAAACGTCACCGTGGCAGAATTATCGACGCAGTCGGAACGAGGGCAGCGATAAAAATTGAAACGTAAGCGCGGTTCAACGTGCATATGTGCGGTTACCAAATTTTTTTAATTGAAAATGCGACCCCGGGAAAACCATAATTTCGATGAGAGACGTGAACGTGATACGTTTCCAAATGCGCAAACTTGGCTCGACAGTTTGCGATTCTAACTTATCTGCGGATTAAATACAGTTACACTCGTGTAACCTGAGGTTTTGCCAACGTCTATCTACGTACCCGCAGAATCCACGCCTTGCTCTCGAATCTTTAATTAAGATTAGTTAATAAGACCGGAGCAGTCGTGTTATGAATGTTTGATAATACATTGAAATAGACCGAGTTTCTCATGTCATCGTCATTCATTTATTACAATGGCGTTAATGAATAAAAATTTAATTATATTATTTTGTTAGAAAGTTAGGTGATGTATTGGATTGACTACAATTTTTTCGAATATTGATTGTAATTTATGATGGCTGTGGTCTGCGTAAATTATAGCACTTTTTATAAAGGTTTGTTTATTTAGACGATGTTGTTTATCAGAGCGTAGGTCCCAATTACTCGTATGTTCATTGTCTCTTTGTCAACGGGAACGATGTCCGGTTTATTGGTTGATAATTGACGTGTGTTCAGTGGGAAGTAGGAAGTTTCATAGCACGGTAGCACCTCCCATTCTCGATCACGAACTCAATATCTCATACCGCACGAAACTGGGTGTACATTAATACTGCCCCAGGTAAAAATGAACATATATGCGACGTGTATAGTCTGAGAAATGGTCTGTATTAGAAGTACAATATCACTCTGGGAAACATAAATCTCTATGAAGGGATCTTATAGGCTTCTGCAATTCCCCAGGAAAAAGAGAAATATATTCCTAATATATTCCCAATATATTTCAGCAATTAGAAAAGTATTCCCAATATATTGGAAAAATGGGAATATTTTGGGATTATATTGGGAATATATTTGTTTATAAAAAATATGTTGGGAAGATATGTTTCCTATTTGGCTAATATATTTCTACTTTCCCTATGGTTAAGAGTGTCAGTTTTAGGCGCAGAGATCGAAGTCTGAATTCTACAATAAAAAGCTAACTCCCTTGCCCTCTCCTTTTCCAGATTATCAAACAGAAACCACTAGCTACCATCCCACTTCCCCCTCTTCTCTACCCAACCACCTTTCTCTCTCAAACTAACCAACCACCTCTCTCTGTTCCAGATCCGCACTTGTTCGAAACTCAACCTCCATTGCCTGGAGCATGCCTTACTCCAGTCGACGTTTCCGCCCGGAAGTCCGATGCGGCCTCGGCAGAACAGTGTCTTCGTCGGGGGTTCGAACCTCTCCCTCCTGAAGAGCAGCGTCGCCCGCCGGTCCAAGTCCGCCTTCGACCTGCAGTCCCTCGTCACCGCCGACATGATGATCCAGAACTCGACTGACGCGGACGAACCCCCGGGCTTCTACGCGCTGAAGGCCCACCACACCCCGGAACACCTGCCACCCTTCCAGTCCCTCGCGTCAAGTACGCGGGACCGCAGGTCCAGCGTGTTCCAGTTCGATAAAGCCGATCTCTCTATCCGCCAATTACAGAAGGATCGGCGCAGGAGCATCTGCAACTTCGACAGGACTGACGTGCTGGCGTACCCGATCCAGAGGGACCGCGGAGCCAGCATATGCCACTTCGACCGGACCGATGTTCTGGCCAGACCGGTGCTCCGGGACCGGGGCATGAGTGTCAGCCAATATGACCGCGGAGAAGTCCACTCGCTGGTCCGCAACCGGACCAACGTGGAGAACATCCGGGGTCTGACCCACCGGGAGAAGATGAACGTGTATGCTGCCCTCAGGGAGGCCAGGGTCAACATGGACCGGTCGGACACCAGCATCAATCGGTCGAAGACCAGCAGGAGCCGCACCAGCATCACGAACATAGAGGAGGAGACAGAAGGAGACCCCAGAACCCCAGGGCTACCGGAGAAGGGTGGCAAAGCAGGTAAACTGGAGAGGGCCAGCTTTGTCCAGCGATCGATCAGGAGGATCAGGAGACCCAGCCTGACCAACCTGGAGAAGCTGGAGAGTCTAGGCAAGACGGTCCAGACAGCGGATAGTCCTCCAGGCTGCTCTAGTCAGGGGGACTATCCGGCGGGTGGGATATCCTTGTCGAGGGAGAGCAATGGGAGCCAGGGACAGCTGGACAAGCCTTCCTGCAGTACGACTACCGAGGTGGTGTATGGGTACAAGGCTACTTGCGTTTAGTTGACGGTTCTGGTTGGAGTGAGGAATAAAATCTTGTTGAATCCACAGTACTTCTGTTGAGTGCCATCTCGTGACTGGGATTGTGGCTTTCATTAGCCTATCATCTCAATGATGGAGAACTTTCATGTTATATTGCCATGTCCTGTGATTTTCGCAGGACCGATAAGATAGACTCTTTGACCTGGGAACACAGCAAGACTCAGCCTGGAAATTTGACTGGAGGTCTGGTTGATAGTGCAAGACTTTTTTCAGTGCAGGTTGGAGGGTTGATTGGTAGGGAGTAGTGGAAGGGTGGTGTGATGGGGGTGGAGTGTTGGTTTTCTGGGTTTAATTAAGAGTGGATGGTAGGAAGATAGAGAGAACGGGTGGTACAGTTGGTATGACAGTGAATGAGAGAATCGATGAAGTATATTTTGATAGTATTTATGCAAGTTACAGTTGGTTGGGGATTCAAATCAAAATAGGGTGTAAACACCGCAGTTGAACTTCGGTTTAGTAGGTAGTGCTTCCTTGTTTCTCGGAATATTGTGCATTAATGAATGCTAAATCGGAGTTCTAGTCTAACTCGTACCTCCAGCTTATCAGTTGGAGATAGGAATTGGGGAGGTGAAAGACACCTTGGAACTAACTGGAATTTGTCCAAGTTCTAGGTTGGAAGAGGTTGGATCTTGAGTGACTGTTGTTGTCGAGCGATTTATAATGGCTGAAGCGGTTTATTATTTCTAGTATTACGAATACAATGTGATTGTAACAACCATGTTATAAAATGATATTCATGACAACATTTTATAGCAATCGTTACCCTGTTCAGAATGTTATTGCTTTAGTTACGATTTCTTTCGGGAGTGTGTGCGAATGCTTTTTATGAACTGAATATTTATCGTCGGATTATTAGTTTTCGACATGAAAGCACAGTTGCACGTATACAGAAACGTTCCAGACACTATTCTCAGTGCATTGATTTCGAGTACCAGCATTCCAAGTTTTTAAGCCAAAAATTGTTAACGATGTAAATAGGTATATTCGATAAATATAACTTCAACTTAACTGATTGTCTAATCTGAATTCATAATAAATACTTCGATTAAAAAGTTATTAGATTCTATTGTTATCGAAGCAAACGCGAGTGATTTGAATTACAGAAACGTGTGATATTTCGACCAGATGAAACTGTAGAACAGTACATTTATACTATTTTGTTTGAGTGCTATTCGATATTCACACTTCTATTTGGCTCCGATTTTAACAAGATAAAAAATATTTTTTAAATCTCGCAAAATTGAGTCGTCGCTAAATTAAAAAAATCCATAGTTTTTACTTAGCTTAAAAGTATAAAGCAATATTGTATGATATATAAAAATGTCATTGAAACGTTGTCAATATCATCAAATTATTAGCATATTTCATTTTTTTCAATAATACATTAGTACTGTCTTCAGTAATTAATATAGTCACAAAGTTGTTGCAATTTTCTGTTGATTATCTGATAATTTTTTAAAAATACTTATGCCACATAACAAAATAGCATAAATTTACTTCCGCCCTTACTAGATGGGTCGATATTCGACAAACCTCTTTTGTTTATAAGCGCAGACATGAAAGTCCAGTGATATTTTCAAAAGACACGGTCCTCACAACGAAGTTCCACGTTACTCCTGCGAAAAGTGTATAGTTATACAATCTAATCGATAAAATCAGAAATTAAATTAACCTAGACGAAGTTGTGTAAAACAGGCAATATTCTCAGTAATCGAAAAAATCTACTCATCAAACCTGTCGATGTATTTAGATACGACAAAGTGGCCACGAACACTACGCGCAAAAGTGTCACATTGTCACTCTCCAGTCCTGTGAATTCCACATGTCATAAAAAATGCAAGGTATTTCAACAGGAGTCGTGTGGATTTCACAGCACTTTGTTTCCCGCGAAGAAGTGATCAAAAGGATAAAATGGACGAATTTCTGTTTCACAAATGGAACACAAGAAAGAAAAACTATTTTTATATTCCATTTTTTCACTTCGAAAATCGTCGTTCACGAACAACTTCGTTTCTTTTATTCATCTCAACATAACATGACGAATTCATGATAGCAGTTTCGTGAATGGAAATTTGATTGTAATTTTAGCAAATTTGATTTAAACATGTTGGTATCTGAGCTGTTGAGTTGCAAACGAACTTTGTAATGCGAAGCAAAATATTCACTTATACTGCCGATCTAAGCAAACAAATGGGTAACTGTCAAAAGTATACTTTGCCACTATCTCTTTGAAGCAAATTATGTACTCCATAGCAGGAAAGGGAAGGTAATTGTGAGTTTGAGGAATATGACAGCACCAGTCAAGGCCAGTAATATTATTTCTCGAGTTGATAATTACTTTGGCTCTCCAGATTCTAATGATATTTTTTAATTAATTGTAGACAAGAAGAGTATTTCTTTTACTTAATTTGTTAAACATTGAAATTTAAATAGTTTAAACTATTGATCAACAAATCGTATTATAATAAATATAAAATAATGAAACGAATGGAATTATGGACAATGGAATATGAAAATTTAGTATACCAATTCTTGTTCAACATTTTAGTAACGTTAACTCATCCGATCATTAACAGTTTATTAAAATACGAATTTTACATCAACGGTTCTCATATTCTTTGACGCTGAATTTATAAGCGTGTTCTTTTCCGCTGAATATCTAATTTCGAGGTAAAGCGTAAACATTTTTTGTTTCTTTATTGCTGTTTAAGATAACATATTTATAGTGAACCTACTTTGCGCTCTGGATGTCAGATATACTATGCTATGCAGCAAAGCAATGTCTTATCTTTGATGTTTTGTTGGTTACTCATTTTTTGCTTAACGCAGTATTATAATTTCAGGGTCACAAGTAATAATCTTTTCGACAAGGGCAAAAATGACAGTATCAAAATCAAGTGGAAATTTTCAGAACTTCTTGTCCTTCTTTCCATTTTATTTCTTTCGTCACCTTGTTACAAACTGCAAACTGCGACCCCGATTTTAGGACGCTTCATTTAACAAAACATACATATACTGTACAGTAACAACATTTCCACATTTATTTGGCGAATTTAGCAATATAGGGCGTCATTCGATTTTATACCGAAATACATTTTAAGCAATTATCCGAATTTCTGACCTGTTGGGATTCTTCATCACTTATGCATATTTCATTGAAAAATTAAAACTCGCTTTGAAGCGTATTAACATTTTCCCAGTTAAATATTTTGTAAAATAAACTATAAGAGTTGGCTAAATCTAGGGACCATTTAACTAGTAAACTAATCGAATGGAACATAACATGTAATATACGTATATTATACATACATTAGATGGACATTTATACCTTATAAATATAATATACATATATTATACATATATAGATATTGGTTCTATTAGGGTTCCACCTTTTGAAATTCGAGTTTTCGTTATTTCTCTTCAAACGTCTAGTTACACGAGTGCGTTTTCGTGTTGAACTACTAGATTTGCTGCAGTGGAACCATTCGTAGCTAAATGTTGATGGTACTTTTGAACTCGTCAAACAAACGTAATTACAGATTTGACGTGTAAATCAAAATGTATATCATCATACGGTGTATCCATACACTGAGGGCACATACTGTGTATGCGCCGAAATACATCGTATACCTCCGTCGAAAGCCTTGTTCTAAAACACCTAAAACAATGTACATACACCGTAACATTATATATATATATATATATATATATATATTTATGCAAATAATTACAGATTTCCGTTTTATGCTCTGCCCGATTATATCTCATTTGAACTCGCCCTGCAGTCACTCGAAATGACCATTGGTACAATAGGTGCGACAAAAAATATCGTTCGACAAAGGCAATTATCGCGAGGCGATATAAAGCTCTCAACTTGGGCTCTCAGCTCGGATGGTCTCGAGTGCCTTGTCTCGAGCTGTATATCGCCTCACGTGAATAACCGACTTTGCGCCTTTGTTACAAAATAGTCTATTTCCGCTTGTATCCCGTTTTCTCTACAAACAAGGTAGTAATGGATTTTTTGTCACATGTGCAAGAAAGGAGTATTTTTAAACCGACTTTCATGGTCAGAGTACTTTGTTTCTTCTTTTTCACACTAGTGCAGAAACATCCAATTTCACGACGAGGTAAAAAATTATACTTGGGCCACAGGTAGATCATACATGTTGCCATATGCGTACATATATGCCACGAAACGTTTTATTTCTACACAGATATTTATTGCAGAAATGTAATTTACGTCAGTTACGTGTAGGTTCATAACATGAACAACTCCAGAGAATTGCGTATGTGTACCATATATGACCAAAATTGCAAGGCAATGTGACCAATTTCTTTTTTTGCCCAAGTGCAGAAAGACCATATTTCCATCACTGATCGATGGACCCGTCAACACTTCCCTTTCTTGCTCATCTTACAAAAAATGTTAGGTGCAACATGTGCGGAAATAACCGCATTTCCGTACACACTGCACGATATCCTGTCGATATGCTATGATTCACGAGAGATACGTGACAGAACTGGCGAAAGAAATGCGCTACTTTTTCGTTCGTCCCGCGAAATGCGAGAAGCGTACGATTGTGCTGATAACAGTGCGAGTCCAGGGCGAACGATCTGTCATCACATGAAACAATATACTTGAAAGAAAAGATATTGTTACAAGTGAGAGGCGTCGAATTACGTTTTGTTACAGCGGTACGAATGTGGATGTTGTTTCAATACTCAGAACCTAATTTGTACTTCCACGTAGGATTGCCGTAGCTTAAACAGGGTTGCCAGATTAATGTAAACTACGACGAGACAAACCTGGTAAATTTCTCCACAGCTACGAAAATGCCATAACTGTTTTCCCATTAGCGTAGCAAAGTTCGCAACCAAAACAGCGTGGTTTAGACTAAACAAATGTATGTTTGTATCAACCATACATCTGCTATCTTGGGTAGTTAGTGGATTTTGAGTTTAGGACAGGGCTCTCGATGTTCATTTGAATTGAAAACCAAAGATCGTAATTCAGAAGTCGTAAGTGCTGTACATAAACGAATTAGTTCGTGACGAATCTACTAACTTTAAAAACACATATCTCAACATTTTCTAGTTTAATGACATAGTATTGAGGGGCAAGAAATGAAAGTCAAATTCGGGATTCAATTTGTACTCGAACATTCCAATAGGTTGAGTGTAATAGTCCAAGCATACAATATTATTTGTAAATGTAATTTTTCATTTCGAGCCTTTCAAGAACCAATTTCCTCGTTCCATTCTGTTGAATTTCAAACGAAGGTTAAAAACGGTGTACATTTTATTAATGCCTCTACAATTGTTCGATCGAGAACAACTTGCGTGAGAAAGGATTTGTTCAATAAGTCACTCTAACGATAATGTAAAATATTTAAACTCTCGAATTCTCCTCTACTCATTGCAACGATACGATGCACTCGGAGAAAATGTGTCGGTGCATTGCCACCGATTAAAATTGCATCCTATTATGCGACGAATTTGCAGCACTTTTCTCCGCGCGATGATATCGCTGACAGTGACTTGATCAACGAAGTATTTCTCGATGCATTTAGTATTTGAAACTAAAACTATGATATATATTTTTTAAAACTAAATAAAGGATTGTAGTTTAGTTTCAGAAAGGGAACTTGATCCTTCTAAAAGGAAATATTGACCAAATTTATATATAAGTAACGATAGTTATATAAATATATGTATATGTATATAATGTAGGCATTTGTTTATAAAATTTTAAACATTGTACTACGAATAATTAATTTCTTGCAACGTTAATAAAATATTTTATTATTTGTATATAAGATGGCAGAATTTGAATTTCATCCTACCTTTTTAAACAGCAAATATTCCCAAGAGATGTGCTGCATGGCCAAACAATAATTAAATAAATTATTAATGTCGATGTAGAAAAAGAAAATACGACAACATTAAAAACGATTCTTTGTTAACGTTTTACCTAGATGTATATCTTTCACATATATTTATCGATCCTCTCAATGAACGTGATAGGTTGCTCCATGTCGCGATTCCGACATATTTCACCGTTTTTCTTGAAAGTATAATTTGTTCTGAAATGTATTCTTCAAACGGTCCTGACACCTTTTTCTTCTTTTTTGGGTAACTTTCTTGAAATAAATGTCCGAGATACAAAAAAATCCATCATTTCGTACTCTCGCGTTTCTCTGTTATTTTTAGCCTGTGACAATAATTTCTCGAAATTGCATATTGCATTATGATACTCATTATACCGAATTATTTCTGTTCATTAATTTAATTTGATTCATAATACATACACTGACGAATCCGACAGAGTGTAAAACTTTTTCTCCATTAAAGTTACAAATATATTTTACGAATTTGAACTTTCGCAACAGATAACGTCTGTCAACTACAAGCTAGAGAAAGGTCGTATCGATACGGATGGAACATATTTAATACCGCTATGCACCAAAATATCGTCCATTTGATAGCAATCTGGACCATATGCTGCGACATACCAGACAAAATGAAATTTATATCCGATTTGAATCTTATCCCAAAATTCAATTTTAATACTCGCCAACTTAACATTCAACAAATCCCAAAGTGTCATTCGTCAAAACGCAAATATGTCAAAACTTGAAATGCCAATTTTGGTTGTCAGGATTTCCAATTGGTCTATAAAGCCATTACGATTTATAGATATCTAAATTGCACGTGTTATGTTCATCAATATTACGTGTCCAATAATTCGATTAATCCTTCGTGTTAATTTACTGAATAATCCAATACGTTTATTCTATAAAAAATAAAATTGTATCTCAAATCACGATGCAAGGTGAAATCGATTACTTGACAATTAGCATTTGTGAAACATATCAAATCCTGCATATCAGCTAATAAAAAACTTAATTGAAATAGTCGAAGCTGACTTTGAGGCACTTCAACTTATCTCTGAACTTCCCACAATTTCACTTATCTCGAGCAATTTATTGTGAGCATGTTATAATGTTCGAAAGTTTGTTTTAAATGCAAAAATAAAAAAGTAATAGTCGAGATACAAAACTTTTGCAGTGTACCGACGACGAAAAAAGTGTCCTGAGACATCTAGTTCTTACCAAAATGACGAGATATGTTTGAAGTGGTCCAATTAAAACTTTCACGGTTAACGTAAGCTCATTAATATTGTAATTGCAGTTTTCTATTGCAGCGGTGCATTGCCAGAAGGTATCGTCGATTTTTATTGACTAAAAAAGCAGAGACGATTATTTTGTTATATTTGCTAAAAAGCTCTTGAGGCGCTCAACCTACGTTCGTTCTCCGTTTAAGAAGATAAAAGCTCGGCTGCCTTACTGGTAAGTAAATACCTCTCTGGGTTTTTCAAGCAATGGAATCTCGTGAAATTATATAAAACTGAATTGCGAATAACTGCGCGAAGGAAGTTTGATAACAATTGCAGGGAAATCGCTGTTGGAAATACAGTTCAATGGAAAAGTGACGTTTGGGGTCGCAGATTAAATTTTACTGGTATTTACTTTATTAATAAATTAATAAATAATAGTAATATATCGAGATTTCGGTGCTTTGAAATGCCTCTTGTAACGTTTATGGCTGTTTATTTAATGTGTACATTCAGTAACGAATTCCGATGAATCCTTAAGGGGTTACATCAATAAGTCAGAGGAATGAGATTTCAATTAAATTGAACTATCTCGTGTAAATATTGTATTTGGATGTTACGTTACAATAAATATCAAATGTACACACTAGATATATTATCGGTTTCTGCAAACTTCTGTAAATTTGCAGAAACCGACCAATTCAAATAAAGCAGCTTCTGTAAATTTCAACGAACCATTATAGGATCTTCCTTTCGACTAGTTTCTAACTTAGCAACCTGTTCATTTCAAAAGAATGTAGTTATTATATTATAATGTTTACAAAATATTCCTTAAGTTACATTTTACAGACCTCTAAAAATACTTATTATACATTTGCTTCCTTATGTCCATAAATAAAAAAATTAATTAAAAATGAATCATTTTAACTTTTGCAGTTTCCTTTTCTAGGAGTAGACTTATGAAATTCGCATTTATTACGAGGAGAAATGGAGGTCCGAGGAACTTTCAGTGAGAAACTACATTAACACTTTCGCTGAGCGTTCAAACTCAAATGATGGTACCATCGTTCACCTTACTGGATGAACCACCCCTCGGCAAGAAACTTGCAGTTGGAGGATCTCCTCGAAACTTGACGTACGTCCACTTCATTGACTCTGGTCTCAAATAGCCAGGACCAAGATCAAACGATCCCGAACAAGACGTTCTTTATATCACTTTGTCAACTCGAGAAATTTCGATCCTGGAGAAAATGCTAGGAATGTCATGTCTCTTGAAATTGGTTAATTGTGGTTTTCAGACGGAATGGTATCAATTATCAATAGTATCCGGGGAACGTTTAATTTCGAGGATCT
>JABFPB010000475.1:0-37836 GCA_022817645.1 Ceratoteleas bidentatus
TTTTCCTCAAAAATGACACTTCACTGGTTATGTTTTGTCAAAATTGAGCAAAATGTACATCAGATAATAACATTTCGGCGTACCCAGATGAAAATATACATAAAAATATATCAATTTCCGTTCTTAACCAAATTTGCCAAAAAATGTGACTTAACTGGTTTTTCCTCAAAACCACAGAACTATTCAACAACTCAAGATCTTGCATCTGAAATCATCACCGATATCGTTTCGCGATTCTGTTCGACAGATCACAGGTCAATGCCCCAACCCGATTATCGCGCGATGCTGACTGGCGATACGGAATCGTAATTTTCGCTGCGTTTTCGCGGATCGTCAATGACCCGTCAATGTAGGCAACGCGGCGCTCGCGCGCGTCCAAGCTGACCCAGATCGGCGGCCACGACTGGAACGTCATCGCGATAATTATCGCGCGATCTGCGGCGCGGCACTGATCCCCGGCTCGAGCGATTTGGTGCACAGTCGGTCGCTCTGGCCGGGAATCTGTTGATCTGTTGATCCACTTGTGCCGAGGCTCCGTTCAGCTATGAAAACAACGTATCTTTTCTGCGTTCTCGGTTAGTACAATAATATTTGTCGACTAAACAACGGGATTTTAGTGACTGCCGTCGCTGTGATGCGCAAGTGCTTTGCTGTTCAATAATTGATGTTCGTGGAAGACGCTTCGCGGGGATAAATGAGTTGGAATCCGGCTGGAATTACACTGGAAATCGAACCGTTTTGTGGCGAGTTGCGATTTTGGGTCAGCAGGTATTGGGCAATCGGGTATTGATTTTTCGCGATTTTTCGACGGAACGAGTGAGCTGAAAGATGGATAGTGGAAGAGATGTAATTATATTTTGAGGGTAATGTACTAATTTCTAACGTTTTTTAAGTAAATTTCTGCTGCGTAAGAATTATTTGTTTAATGGATGGGATTCAGATGAGGAGTGTAATAGCGTCTAATAAAAGATTCATTGTAAGCAAGAGTCAATCGACAATGAAATTTTTTGTCGCTTTAATCCTGAGAGAGTGGTTCCTGAGAGAAAGAAGTTCCGGGGAAAAAATTGTCATTAGACAAGGACGCCAAAGCGTCACGATTAACCGAGAGTTAAAGGCTGGACGATCGATAACCTTTCAGTCGCGTTCGGTCATTTATGGTATACACTCCGAATAGTCATGATACGCAACGCATGTGAATTTGCATATAGACTCGCGACATTTAATATTGAACATCATCTAACGTCGACGCCCATTTGCAGAGCTTGATTCCCGGTAATTGTACTTTGTAAATCTATATTTGTTTCTTTTCTTTCCCGTTAGAAAGAAAAGAAACATTTAGCAACAAACAATTGTCCAATATGAAAGTAATAACTGAAAAAACGTGACAAGCTCGTAATTATTTTCTTGTCTCCTGTTTTTACAAATCAATCTAAATTGCTCGCCATGCTTCGCCTGGCCAATATCGCGGAGCTTCTTGAATTTTCTTCTTATAATTCTAACATTAGTAAGTACGTCCACTTGTACTTTCGTTAATTAATTGGATCGATCTGTACAGGTCAAACGGTCACAATGTTACAAGACTTTCACGTAAAGAAAGGATTTATAGGTAAAAGTATAAACTTCAATTAAAAAAAAAGTCAACAAAAAATCTTTCGAAGTAAATTTGCCTTTGCCAAAAATATGTTGTATCAAAATGTATAATTTTATATAAGTAATATATAATTCTACAAATAAAAAGAAAATATCCAAAATGAAATCCTAATTTATACTATGCAGCAATGCTATCGCACTATTGAAAGAGAACAAAGTGCAATTTAATAACTCATTTCTTTTAGTGAAATAGCGGCAGTTAGTTACCTTGCGCCCGCGCGAACCGCCCATTTACAACGTCCAGATTTACTTTAATTCCCGTGATTAATATTAAGACCTATTAATAACCGCGACCGGCCATTTTCTCCCCGCGTCGCCCGAAATATTCAGCTTAGCCACCTCGACTTTCCCCATTCCGCTCCACTGTTAATTTTTCAGCCGCGCAACGACTCGCGAAATCGCCCCGTAAAATGCCGGACGCTCGCAAACAAGAAAACGAATCATTTTGGGCCGTTTGATTCGTGTTTCGCGTCGGCCCTGTGGCGCATTTTAATTAATTACCGGGCGGCGTAACGTATGTGCCTCGATCTTGGCAGATCGTGGTCTCGGGCGGGCGGCGCTGACCGCACTCCGAAGCCGAATAAAAGGATTGGCAAAAATAACGCTCCCCGGTGTCCACCGATGCCGACTCAATTTGTCTCGCGAAATAAATTGCTTCTTCCGTGTTCCTTGTTACTTAAGGGAAAAGGCTCTTTATATTACCGTGTGTCCACAGTGTGCGCAATTTTTGCGAAATCCGAGGCGCCGTTAACGACAAACGATGTCGATTCGCCGTGTAATTGTGAACACTGCGACGAGAGCAAAGTAATTGGTCTTGAGAGGAACGAGAGCGGCGAGGAGGAGGATGCCGACGAGGACGGCGACCGCACGATCTGCGCGCGGAATCGGGACCTGGAGGACCGCGAGTTCCCGAGCGTCTGCCATATGCTGTGCTTTAACCGATGCACGACTTTTCGCGTGTGGCCGATTAAACAGGAGGGCATGGAGAGGCACATAGTGGCGGCGAGAAGGGAACGTGAGTGTTAATTCTGTGCTTTTGAGGAAAAACCAGTTGAGAGACTTTTTGTGATTTTGAGATATTTGCGTTTAAAGTTTCAAAAGTAAACTTTTGCATTTTTATACCAATCTTCTTTATGTCCATTGGATACCATTTTTAATGCAAAATAAAGGTAAAATATAATGTTTAAGTTACCAAAATTAAATTTAAGTTTTCCTATGTATTTTGAATGGGAACTTAACTGGTTATTCCTCAAAACGGGTGCACTTAACTGGTTTTTCCTCAAAAATGACACTTCACTGGTTATGTTTTGTCAAAATTGAGCAAAATGTACATCAGATAATAACATTTCGACGTTCCCAAATGAAAATATACATAAAAATATATCAATTTCCGCTCTTAACCAAATTTGTCAAAAAATGTGACTTAACTGGTTTTTCCTCAAAACCACAGATATTACCGGTGAATAGAATGTATTGAAACGTATTAAAACGAATTGAAACGTATTAAAATGCCTTGAAAAGCATTGAAACGTATTGAAACGCATTGAGACGTATTCGATTCACCGGTTAATGTATTGAATTAATGTTTTGAATCGTATTGAAACGTATTAAAACGCATTGAAACGTATTGAAACGTATTCTATTCACCGGTCGAATAGAATGTATTTTACCGGCGAACAGAATGTATTGAAACGTATTGAAATGAATTGTATGTATTGAAACTTATTAAAACGCATTGAAACGTATTGAAAAGCATTGAAACGCGTTGAAAAATGTTCGAGTTATATGTTTCAAGCCGGGAATTGTCGCCGTTTTTACTTCTAAGTTACACATAAACGAAATAAATGTTAAAATTTGGGAGCAAAAAATCGCCCAATACAGGACTCGATCTCGAACCTTAGAGTTATAAGTCCTTAGAGACAATTTGAACCAATTGTCGATTTTAATTTAAAAAATACACTACCATATAATATAAAGAAATGTATTATTTAATAGAATGATTTTGACCGCTACATTTGCTTTTAAATTTAAAAGCAAAGTTGGCATTCAAAATCAGCATAACATTCTTTAATTTATTAATTATAATTTAATGTATTTAACAAATTATTACTTCAAAAAATATATATAAGTATCTAAAAAAATTCCTGATTTGTTGCATAAAATAAAATTGTATGTATCAAGAAGAAATATTACAGCAAAAACTCAACGCAAAAAATTTCAGTAAATTGCTTTTTCATTGCCACCTCAAAATTATGGTTGGAACAGACAGGAACTAAGTTGCAATTTTCAATTCTTTTTTGATAACCAATGTCAAAAAATACGCAGAGAAAAAAAAAGTGAAACCGAATATATCATTCTTACACCTGTCACGTTGTCCCCATTTCAATTAAATCCACCAATTTTTACCGAGGATCGCCACAAAAAAAATGCAAATATCATTATAACGCGTTGATTGTCAACAGTTAATAAATATTTATCACCAGAATTGTATGAGAAATGATTCAAACTACATTATGCATGATATTTGGGTGAATTTAAATAAATCCAGTTAAAAGTATTTCCATTATTTGTCCGATAGGATTATTTTATATATACGTATATATACATAAACATGTATCAAATAAATAAAATACTGAAAATATTCTTTATAATATTTTCCACAAAATCCCATTCCTCAAATTTCCCAACCCATTCATCAAAAACTACCCATGGAAAAATAAATTGGCCATACTTAAAAAATACAATAATTATACAACAACAATGCCTAAATTATACAATTAATTAAGTATGTCCAATTTATTTGTATAATTTAAGCATTATTAATGTATACTTAATGTGTCATTTTTTCATCGGCTATCGACCTTCCCCCGCAGTAACTATCCCATAAAACAAATTCTAACCTCCAAGCCGCTCAATTACGCTCCGAATAACCCGTGCCAGTCGCGCAATTTCTCGCCGGGATTACAATTGCGCGTTCCTAATTCGCGCGAATTTCGGACACCACCGCCCCCTATCGTTGATTCCGCGGCCAAACAATGGCCCGGGTTATCGATGCAATAAGTAACAGCGCTAATGCGCGGGTTATTCCGCTGTGTCTAATTGAGACTAAGCGAGTGAGCATCGATAAATTGAAACAATCTGACAGTGCAATGGATGATGATTATACAAGCGCGAAAATAAACAATATGGCGCCGCGCGGCGCCCGTCAGGGCGCGACCGGTAGGGGGCGCGCCGCGCGATTGGCCGCCGCGCGACCAATGGCCGCGCGGCTGCCTCTTGACCCCGCCCCAGGGCCATTCGAGCTTTTCGCCTGACAGCGCGAATCACAGCCGACCGCGCCAGTTGTTCACTGACCCGGCATACGCGCGGACGCGCCGTCGCCGGAGATACGCGCTGAAATTGTTTTCGACTGGTGCAAGAAACACGAAAATCGCAAATTCGAATCCGAGTTGATTAAGCGGTTTTTGGTGACAATTCGCCCCGGTGACCATTTTACCATAGTGACCAATTAGCTTCAGTGTCCATTTAGTCCTGTGATCCATTTAGTCCTGGGGTCCATTTAGTCCTGGGGTCCATTTAGTCCTGGGGTCCATTTTATCCCAATTCCAATTATCTTCAGTGATCCATTTAGTCCTGTGGTCCATTTTAGTCCAGAGACCAAAGCTTTAATGTCCATTTAGTCCTGGGGTCCATTTTACCCCAGTGTCCATTTAGTTCTGGGGTCCTTTTACTTCAGTGTCCAGTTAGCTTCAGTTTCTATTTAGTCCTGTGGAACATTTAGTCCTGGGGAACATTTTATCCCAGTGTCCATTTAGTCCTGGGGACCATTTTATCCTAGTGTCCGTTTACTCCTGAGGACCTTTTTACCCCAGTGTCCATTTAGTCCTGGGGACCATTTTACCCAGTGTCCATTTAGTCCTAGGGTCCATTTTACCCCGGTGTCCAATAGGCTATAATTTCTATTTAGTCCTGTGATCCATTTTCCCCTAGTGTCCATTTGGTCCTGGGGTCCATCTTACCCTGGGGGCCATTTTGTTCAATATAAAGTGATGGCCATTTAACCCCGGACCCAGTTGGAACTGATGCTCACTTTGAAGGGTTGGTGCAAAGATTTGAATTTTAAGATTTGAGGGTGCTAAGTTTGTTGAGTGGAGTCAGAAGATGAAAGGTGTGCCAATTTATCCCGGATAGCGTGGATTTTAATGAGATGTGCCAACTTGCCCCAAACATTATGGAAGAAGAAGAGTTTCATTAAGTTTAAAATATAATGATGAAGTGTTTCATCTATTTAGACATTAAAAGGAAGGTATTAAATACCCTGGTTTGCTAGTAAAATTTACCATACAGCTCATTAAACTGGTTTTCCCAGCTGATATAGTAACTTCCAATCAGAGACCAGATGAAATTTCATCGATGAAAGTGAAACTTCGAAATGCTATAAAATTATATAATGCTAGATGGTAAGGTAATTTTTACTAGACCTTAAGGGAAGATAGACCTTAAAACGTTTTACAAACGTCTATTAAACGTTTAATGTCCAATAAAGTTTTAAAAATCTTTTCTTCTATTGGGATAGCTACAGCAAGGATTAAAGCAATCCATATCTGCCTTCTGTGATCTTTTTCACGTATCAAAATTCTTATTTTCCTACCACGAGAAAAATTGATACACCTTAAAACATCAACTACTGCACCTCTTCCAACAAACGATAATTTACCATTCGATTTTCTAATTATTCTCTAAAACCATCGTTTTAGATTTCGGTTACCATATTAAATAATGACTCTACTTGTGAACAATAATCAACCGATTCCAACCGATTCTCGACCGACAGTCAGTGATTTTCGTGAAAAGTTAAACCCTCTCTGTGAATCGAGACTTGCATTATGTGGACCCAAAGTTTGGACCCCAAATTTCCGGCAACACCATTCAATTGTGAAATCGCGCAAAGTGATGTGAAAAGCAAGCTGGATTATTGAACTGGTCCATTAATCTACCATGGAGTCTACCTTGGAAGAAGCGAAGGCTTTGGACTTCGATCCCGAGCAGAACAAGATCAGTTTGGTCGAATCCAAGTTGCGATCTACACCCAAACCCTTCAGCATCGAGAGCTTGATTGGTACCAACAAATGTCACAAATCTGGCGACAGAGACGACGGGGAGAGTCCAGAAACTGACAACAATAACCGGAGAAACGACGATGACGTCAGCTACCAGCAGCAGTGTCTTACCACTGTGTCAAGTTGTTTACCAGGTTGGTTTTTGATTTAGACTACGAAGTGATTTTGCTGCTGCATTCACTCCTAAAACAAGTGTCTTAATTTAAGACACTTTTTGTAGTTCGTCTTAAAATACGACGAAACGTCTGAATTTAAGACACATTGCGTTTGAATTTAAGACACTGCGTCTGAATTTAAGACACTGCGTCTGAATTTAAGACACTTTGAGTCTGAATTTAAGACACCTTGCTACTGAATTTAACACACTTTGAGTTTGAATTTAAGACACTTTGCGTCTGAATTTCAGATACTTTGCGTCTGAATTTAAGACACTTTGAGTCTGACTTTAAGACACTTTGAGTCTGACTTTAAGATACTTTGCATCTGAATTTAAGACACTTTGCAACTAAATTTAAGACACTGCAACTACATTTAAGATACTTTGCGTCTGAATTTAAGATACTTTGCGTCTGAATTTAAGACACCTCTCATTAAATAAGACCTCTGGTCCTGCACATTTTTTACAGTCTTTTCAGTTGGAATCTTTCAATTTCAAAATTTTGGGAACTGAACCTATTTTGGTACTTTACCAAATTAGTTCCAAACTATCCTGATCCTTGGACCTTCTTCCAAGAATGAGGATAGTAATTTTTCTAGAATATTTGAAAAACAAAAGATTTTCGCAAAAGCTAAACTGCGCCTATGTCGTATTTGTCGCAGGATTTACGATGCCGTTGAATCTGTACAACTCTTGGCTGCCGATGCGAATATATGGCGGAAGTGTTTCAAATGGTCCCATTCTGCCGGCGCACTTATCCGCGGCGACTTATCCGATCCAGGCGAGCCGTCAAAGCCAAATGTCACAACACTTGAACTTCGGCGTAAATCACGCACAAGGGGTCATATACCCGACGCACCATGTCACTCAGCGGGACGCTAATTTGACCGACAGCGACGACGATGGAAGCGCATCGCCCGCCTCGCCTAATCACGACCATTCCAAGTCCCAACAAGGTAATTTTTCGGCCCCGGATCGAACGGATAAAATTGTTTAATAATTTTGTATCTTTTTATCATTAAGGTAAAACCGCGATTGCAAATTTTTTAATTAGAAAAAAGAGTACAATATTTTTAAAAACATTTAAAAAAAGAATTTTAAAATGTTTTTTATAAATAACCTAAAGCTAGAAATCAAAGGCCATAAAAGTGAATAGATATTTTCTACATTGCTTTGCAATTTAGAAAATTAACATTTTCTAATCGCCTTCTATTTTTCGTAAAGCAATTGAAGAATAATCTTTGTACAATTTGATTTCGAAGATCTCATCATAAATTTAAATTCTAACCCTTTTTTCTTCTCATTAAATCATTCGTTAACGTAGAGAGGTTGCCAATCAATGATTCCATCCGCGTAAGGCATTTTAAGATATTTTAATTTTGCCGAAACCGAAGGACCCGGGAGAGATGAAACGAATCAGAGATAAAACTGCCGAATCGACATCACTGGCCGCCGAAGTGGTACGAGCTGCGATCACGTACGACGAGGCGACGGAATGCATGAGCGATTATCGCTGGCTTTGATTAATCCGTCGCCGACAATGCCACTTCGTATGCGGCATGCTAATTGTTCGACGAATTTCGCGCCTTTGCCTATCAGAAATCGCAATTTGGCCAATCGGCGATTTGAGGTTCCGCGAATCGCAATTAGTAGAAAATCCAGTGGTCGTCTCTGCGCCAAGAGTGGCATTTCATTTGCGCCACGAAATCGTATCATTTGCACCACTATGACAAATAATCATTAATGAGTTATTAATCTATCAAGTAAAATTTAAATTTGACTCTTTAATGTGATTATTTCCTCCATAAAATTTCGTCAAAAATTATATCAGATTCTTCGAGGTAGATAAAAAAATGTTATACGAGTAGGGACTGGTCTTTATATGACTATTGACATGAATCACAACTATAGCATTGTTATGAATATGAATATGTGTTCAACCTGAGATAAAGAAGAGGAATTAGAGGAATTGCTGAAATTTACAATTGGCGCCCAACGTGGGACCATTTGTTGATAGGAAAACTTCTGACCTAAAAAAATAAAAAGCTTCAAAATACAGCCTCTTTCCTTAAAATCTTCAACCATAATTGACCCCAAACCGATCACCTCACAATTTTCGCGGATAACCAGCGCTCAAATTACTCTGACATTTAGTCCACGTGTTCGGCGTATAACAACGTATGAGCGCGCTATTAATAAATCTCGTTAAAGATCCATAGCCCCACGAAAATATCGCGCGAGGTGCATTAACTTATTAACGGAGTCGATAATTACTTCCGGTGCTGCCAATTTAACGATCGGGCCACACTTGGCAACGTTCTCCGACGGCGCGCGGAGGTGTCACGACGCAATAATTCATCCATCCATCCGTCTGTACACGGCTAATTGGGCCGTGCGAGTCCGCGGCGAATTATTTTCGAATAGGGTCATCGATCCGGTATTTGTAGTAAATTAGTGTATGCATCGAAAGTAATTCCTGTTATAATTTAGCAGCGGGTCAGTTGGCGCATGCAACTTTAATCGGCGCCGTTAGTTTAGCTTTCGTTCGATTGCGGCGCCATTAAAAACGACAGGCGTTTGTCCCAAGTGCGAACAAAGTTGCATCAACTGGCTATTTTCGCGAAGGTTTAAAATAGAGGTTACAAGACCTGGTTTGGACTAAATAGTTCGATTAGGATGGGATTGATGGGTGGTTTTGGGGGATTTTGGGATTGAAGGGTCAGGAGTTCCATAGGAATTTGCGAATTCCTATATATTGGGTATATAGGTCCATAAAATGTATTTTTCTTTTCGAATTTTCGATGAGATTTGAGGTGGAATTAGAGGAAATGCTGAAATTTACAATGGCGTCCAATCCTTGGTGTAACCCTTTAATATTAGGGAAAGCTTCTGAGCTAGATGAAATGAATGTCAATTGGATCAAATTTTGGTTTGAGAAAAAAATGGTAAGGAGCCATTTCGACAAATTTGGGTGACTTTCACGATGTTGTTTCCGGGAAAGTAATAGTTGAAGTTGATTACTTTACTATGAAATACATTGGACGTATGGCGACTTCATGCCTTATCCCGCAAAAAATATTGAATAGAAATGAATTGGAAGTTTTTAATTCTTTTGAGTCGTTTTGAATACTGAATCTAAATTCTTCGTTAGGAATAAAAATTAATTCGTTTTTAAACAAACGAATTCCTGAAGCCTAATTCTTAAAACTGGTGTTGTAAGACAAAACCTGCAAATTTGTCATACATTTCCACCAATAAAAATGGTTTATACTGTGTAAAACAACCCTTACATTTGAATTTTTGGAATTGCTGCAATTAAGTTAGCTACGATTGATTCCATTTCTCTAAAAGCTATGTTAGTATTTGTTACAAATAAGCACTATTAAAGTATTTAGTCCGTCAATGACTACTCTTACGAAAAAAATTAAAATAATAATTTACAAAGTACTCTAAAAAACTTGAAACATCTGGTTTTCACAATGTTCAATATTATTTAGAAAAAATAAATTTATTTTCGAATCGATTATTTTGAAAATACGGTCGACATAACCAACAAGTCAATGTTTTCGAATCGTTTTAATACGATTTCTCCGTATATTGCTCAACTTTGCTAACAATAGTTTTTTTTAAACATTTCACCGCGTTTTTACATACTTTTTTGGTCGATTTCATGCGCATCCACGCGTTCTCTATAAGAGCCCGTGTTAAAATTGTACGTTTCGAAATTAATTTATCTCAAAAAGTAGCACGGTTAGGGTATGTTTTTCGTAGATCAACTAATTTGAAAATTGTTATTCTTATTAAAAAATTGTTATAACAGATTAAGGTCATGTCGAAAGCGAAATTACCGACATTACAGATTTCTCAAAATGCAGCTAAATGACACAACGAATAATCATTTTAAGATTATTCGTTGAAAAATAAGCAAATTCTGAAATAATTACAATGAAATAAATAATTACAATGAAAAATAAGCAAATTCTGAAATAATGAAGAATATGAGCACCCCTTGAATTCAATCAATTGTCATTAAAAATACTAAAATAAATCACATGTTTATGATGTTGTCTTTGCGTGTGATATATTTTATTTGACATTTCAAATAAATTCAAATTTTAATTGTTTGAATCAATTATTTCAAAATTTAATCCGGTAAGGATATGTTTTAAGCATATAATACACTTAGAAACACTTATTAAATTAAAATATGGAGCTTTTAAAAAAATTCGACGTATTTTATCAGACGTCCGTACAACTTTTAGTTAAATGTTTGGAAAATGAGGAGTCGAACTGATTTGGAACATGATTGCAGAAAAATCTGAATCAGTCGAAATGAAAAAAGTTTGCGAGACAAAAGAGAATTAGATTGTAGTAACTTTTGTCTAAATCAACCCTGAATCACAATTGAGTTTAGCAACTAAAACTCTTAACTGCTGCAAAACTTTTCATACTAAATACTATTCACATATGCTGCGTCATACAAACGTTGAGAAAACGTTTTTATAAAGTCGATATACTGAACCAAGTTCCTGGAGACCCTAAATGTTGATGACCTAATAAGTAGATTTACCTAATTCGCCTCAAAATTAATTGATGTCTCCCTAACTAGAAAAACATCTATTAATAGATTCATCTATTTGGAGCTATTTAGTTGTGTAAAAACAAATACCCTTCTAGATAACCAGTTTTTGGACTTTTATATACTCCTTCGCGCCTATATCTCTAAAAACTTCTTTCTGAAATCTTCAATCTTCGCTTAAAACAGTTTTAGTTTCCTTTCCAAAGTGTATAAAAAGTGTAAAAAAATATCCTTAAAACATATTGGTATAATCTAAGTTGGAATGTGGCCTAAAGATAACCGACTCAAAGTGCAGTAAACTTTTCTCCAACCTTTTATACTCAACATCCCGACCTTCCCCACACCTTTGTGTTTTCTGGATCGGCCTGGCTTTGACCCCACCCTTCCATACTCACATTTTCCTACGAAATACCATATACCTTAGTATATCCCTATGAGCGAATAACATTGAATAATATTCTTGAAACATTCTAAAATATTAGAATATTGTAGAAATATTATCAAAGTATTATTTAATATTATTCGCCCATAGGGATGGTATTTCATATACCAAGGTATGGTAGGTAGAAAATACCTCTTTCTACCTACATCTAACCCCCACCGTCTGTTGCAGGCTCCGAAAACGGTCGCATCTCCTCAGACAGCGAGGACGAAGCCCTCAACAACGAGTCCCTCCTGGGTCTCTCCAAGAAGACCTTCTACCACAGCCCCAACGCCCGACCCAGCCCCGGCGACACCAACTCCTCCTCGACCTCCAACAGCAACAAGGCTCGCCGAAGGAGAACCGCCTTCACCTCGGAGCAGCTCCTCGAGCTCGAACGGGAGTTCCACGCGAAGAAGTACCTCAGTCTCACCGAACGCTCCCACATCGCGCACGCCCTCAAGCTCTCCGAAGTCCAGGTGAAGATCTGGTTCCAGAACCGGCGAGCTAAGTGGAAGAGGGTGAAGGCTGGTCTGAGTGGGAGCAGTGGCTCGGGGTCCAGCGGGGGGAGGCACAGCTCCAACGGGGCTGGCCAGCACAACCTCAACTCCTCCAGGATAGTGGTGCCCATCCCAGTGCACGTCAGCAGACTGGCTGTTAGGTCCCACCATCACCACCTGGAGAAGTGCCAACCCCAGCCAGGACCTGGGTCCTCGGTTGCCCCCAGGCCGATGGGTCTGCTGGGAGGATTACCGACAAGTGGCGATCCTGCCAGGATGCCCAGCAGGATCCCCCACCAGGACCTGATCAGTGGCGCCACCGCTCATTTGGGATTTGCAGCGTCATCTTCCGGGGTGATGCGAGCCTTCACAGCTCCTGCGACTTCGCTGATGTCGCTGTCGTCGTCGTCGTCATCCTCGCCACTTTCGCCACCGTCTTCCGCGTCTTCTACGTCTTCGTCGAGATAGCCTACGTAAGGTGGAGGTGAGATTGGGTTGGGTCAAGGGAGAGTTGGGGTTTGCAAGAATTTTGGTTGGAACTCTGAAGAGTTAGACCCTTCAGGGTTCCAATCTAGACTCCTTGACCACCCCTACCCAGACAGGGATGGGTAGGGAATCTGGGAAGGATTGAATGGATGGTTTGGAAGAGGAAAGTTGCTTCCGGAAAATTTTCTTCAAGATCATCGGTGTGTCTAAAAATTGAGGAAGAGAACAATAGGAAAAGCGAAGACGAAAAACATTGTTTCGACTTGTTCTGTCTCTGTTTTATCGATCTTTATTAAAGACAACGTTATCCTTTGAAGACATTTTTTAAATGCAGAAGAAAAAGGAGATGACAGGGATGAAACACGACTACTTGGGCAGGTGGCTGGGTAAGTTTCTGCAACTAACTCCACAGATCGTGTCATGACTTCATTTATTCCTCAACCAGATTCGAACAAGCAATGATGCGAGTCTGTATGAAAATGCAAATGCTTAATCTCCTTTGAACCCAGACCCATTCAAGTGTAACGAGTCTAGTCACACCTCGTCTCTACAGAAGCGCACGACTTCTTGTAAGCCCGAATTTTCGAACGAAGACGTAGAAAACGATAAAAAGCCATTTGTATACCAAAAAGTTTCGTTTGGTCACATTGTTGCATTAATCAAAAACCGACCCACTGAAATGTTGCCAAATGTAAACTTGTTCGACGACTATTCTCTTAGAAGGACAAGAAGAAGAAGAAGCTTGTAACGAGAAAGTGATACAAAACGATGAAAAGCAAAATGTTAGGTTTTCGTTAGTCGTAACACGATTGTATATGATCCCAGTTAATTTAACATTAACGTTCAATAAAAATATATAAAATGAGTCGAATTTTGGTCATTTACCCAATTTTATCATACAGTTTGCTACGGGAATCTCAGTGCTTCAGAATTCTTTACATAGAACAATAGTTTATTTATTGAAATAGAATAAGTAAATTAATAAATAATTGTTTTAAACAATTATAAAACTTTTAATGTATACTAATGCTGTGGTATTTTTGAGAAAGGTCGAAGAAAGGATTTCATCTAAAAAACCAAAACAAAATATGAACCACAGGCAACATATGATCCCTAACTCGTGTTTTTGCGCGCTAATTGCGATAATGGTGCGAATAAACAGCACAACAAGTCGACACCTGGCCCGAGCTGCACAAAAAGCGCAGTCAGACAGTTGGCGAAACGCGCCCCAGGTGCATTCTTTTTTGTGACACGCACTCGTCTGATATGAAACCAAACGAATTAGCCGTGATCTATGTATTATTGTGTGTATGTTACACCGAATAATAGCTGTAACAGTTTATGCCGGCGTAGGCTCTACTTGGCATATGGAGTCACGCCCACAAGATGCAAGCCTTATGTCAGCCCCGTTCAAATTGCCACCGAAGTTTTGAATCCACTCTCACGCCAAGATTTCGACAAATTGTTCGGACATCTCTTTCCATTGTGTTTAGCATTTAGGACTATCATTTTTCAATCTTTTTTGTCACTTTTACGCAGTTGAAAGATCAAAACAGCCACATGCTTATAGGAAATACAAAAAAAATGTAAAACGGATTTTAACGTCGGTGGCAAGAATCGATGTTGGAAGAAAAAACTATGTTTTGACAAGTCTGATGCTCCTAACAATATTTCAGTTGCTCATATTATTCAAAATTCATGAATATTTAAATCTCTCTTATAAGAATTTGTTATAAACATGTTATAAACATCATTTAATTCCGCCATTTTGACCTACAATTCTTTTTCAAAACCAAAATAATGAAATATTACATTGGCGCCCAACGTGGGCACATTACATTTCGGGCATTTTTACCAAAAATTCACGTTTTTCTCGATTCCCACGAACCATATCCTTAAAATTAATTCAAATATTGCAGAAAAGTAGCAAACACCCTAAACAATTCGGCAGAGGCTTAAGCATTGAAATTAAAGTTATATTTAAAATTACTTTCGACTTCCAGTAATTTGATAAATCCCAGTATATTGTTACATTTCTGATTCGACAGAATCAGTGGCTTTTAATAACCCACAAATGAATTCGGTCGGGGTATCTGAATGAAAGTTTCCCGCGGCTTCGTATCAATAATAAAGCGGAGTGCATTAGGATTAATACGGGAGTCGTTTGGTCGAGGACGCTCGGCAGTTAGCGTTCGTCGCCAAGGAGCGATGGAAATAAATCATTTCACGCACGCAACCACGCCCACCGGAGGACACGTCGGTCGAACAAACGAACGAACCGCCGCGCGGCCCCCTCGCAAAGCGCACAATATCGCCGCCGAGGAGTCAATGTCACCGACGACTTTCGAGCCCCACCGCGTCTTCACGCATGGGGCAAACTCGCGGGGCTTCAGACGACAACAGTTTTTCAGGCGAACAAGCGTTTGCCAACAAACGCGTTTCGCAGAACGCGTTTCTACGTTCGGACAATGATTTTTTGGTTTTAGTTTTGGAGTCTGGATAGGTTATCGGTGAAAGTCTCCAGATAAAAGATTGCAGCAAAAATAGTCTCCAGATAAAGAGCCCTAAAACTAGAAAATTAAAATTAAAGTTAAATTCCGAAACTACACATTGTACAGTTTTTAGCAAAGTGTAGTAAAGCAAAAAAGTTGTTGAGGAAAGTAAAGTATTTTTCAACATTTGATCAATTTTGAAAAGTTGATCAGTTTTGATTGGATCCTTTTGTAAACACAACAGGGGACCCTGGCAGGATCGCCAGTTGTTGGTATACCTCCCAGACACATAATAAAAGTTGAATTTCCTTCATGAAAGAAATCAATTACTTCGCTCATTTTCTGCAATTTGAGTTACTTTTAAGGAAATGGTTTGTGGGAATCAAGAAAAACGGGAATTTTTGTGTAAAAATGCCCGAAACATAATGCGCCCACGTCGGGCGCCAATGTAATATTTCATTATGTTTTCATTTGCTTATTAACATAAAGGGAAAGTTACTTAGGTAAAATCTGTATGCAGAATCTTATTTCATATCGACAGACATTAAAGAATCAAAATCGATTTCTCCCGGAAAAAGGTTATAACAGTTAGATAATCTGTCCCTCTGGGTGTACCACCAGAAAATGATTCGCCACAAAAAAACCACTTTTGGCATTAGGAAACGGGTCGTCGGACCAGCTAATGCTGTGTGCCACGCCGGATTTCCGTTGTGCCAAAAGTCTCGAGGGGTATCCATTACTTAAGTCGGGCTATTAATAATTCAATAATTCAATAAAGCGGCACGCTTAGCCGAGATAGTGATTCCCAGGGAAACGTGCTTTGTTTGTTATTATTACGGTCAGGGTATTGTTGGGACACGACGTCAGATTGGGAGGTGGGGCGGAACGACAATTGAGATTGATGGTTTTGCGATTAGCCCCCGGACCGCTCCGTCAAAAATGGCGGGAAATTTGGCTTTCATTGTCCCTTGCAGGGAAAAAAGTGGTTCGGCGACAGCAAGTTCACATGGACCTACGTCATTAGCAAATTCTAAAAACATCTAACGAAATTCCTCCTATGTCTGCCCTAATCACATCAGAACCCTAATCATTGACAGCCTAAACATCCTAGACAGATTGGAAAAGTAGCTACCTAATCTCCACTTTCAATGAACAGTTGAAAGATGCAAAGTTTAGGAACTTAAGATATGGTTTTTAGAACCCCAATAACATTAAATCCTAAATAGTTTGGAAAATTAGTGTAGGATCCTCTACTTTGGCAACCACTGTTCAAAATCTTGCATTAGCAACCATTTTCCATCGAAAATATATTTTATTTAAATGATTCCGCCTACAGTTCTTTTTCAAAACAAAAATAATGAAATATTACATTGGCGCCCAACGTGGGCGCATTACATTTCAGGCATTTTTACACAAAAATTCAGCGTTTCTGGAAAAATTACTGCCTAACCTCTACTTTTAGTGAACAATTGGAAGCAAAGTTGGGGTATCCAAGAAATGGTTTTTAATATTCAAAAAAGATGTCGCTGTAGGAGACACTCTAACAAACGACACGAGTGTAATGAATACGAAATACGAGAGCAAAATACGCGGCGAAGAAAATTTGTGCTGAGAAGCACAAAGGATCGTATAACGACTATGACGATCCACTTTTCCTCCCCACCTTTAATGTGGATGACTCGAGGGTGTAATTGCTGCGGTAGGCGGATCGAGGCAGAGAGCTTCATGCCACGGGGCGTGGTTCGCTGATTACACTGCAGTGATGATACCGATATCTCCCGGTATACCGAGTCGCTGTTACGCTCGGCGTTCCCCTTTGTGTGTCCCCAGCCTTTCTTGTATCCTTTTAACTGTCCTTAATCAGTTTTTGACCGCAACCAATCATCGCGGCGACGCATTAACATCGATCCCCGCTTTCTTCGCCCCGCAGACTTTCGTAGACACTGTCAGATTGTTTGATTTAACGACGCCACGTTTCGACAATTTGGCAGAATCTGTTTCTTGGGAAAATGGAACCTTCACTGGTAGGAAGACAAAAATTAGTTGGAAAGAGAGATGAAGAGTTCCTAGACTTCGAAAGGGATGCAGGGTTAGAAGTAGGTTCTAACCCTCTAGATCCTAAAAAATATTAAGAAATCTGTTTTAGGATCTTAATATTTTTTAAGATCCTAAAACCGATTTTTGTAGATTCACAAGCAATTTGAATTTAAGATAGCGAATTCCATCTTAAATTTAAGATGGATTTAAGATACCTCTACCCCAGGTATCTGAATAAGGTATTTTATAACCTGACTTCGATCAAAATTTAGTCTAAACCTGATGTAAATAGTTTTCATATTCCTTTTTTTACTAGATATCCTAGATTTGCTATCTGAAGCCTACCCTAAAATAAGGAAATCTGTATCTTCCTTCCTCCTATAACAAAAGTATTTCCATCTTCTACCGAAAGTGAGTTAATGACTGTCCAACATAGTAAAGTGAAGTCTGACCAGAATACAAGTTAATTGCCTTAATGTGACGCGTCGACCACCTAAATTCATGTTAACAGACGCAGCGATTTCTCGCCAGTCGACGAAAATTTCCCCCGAAATTTAACAAATCATTGTGGTTGACGTCGTCGGAACTTAATTATCCCACGAACAGCCTTTCTGATCGCCCGTAAAACCAGATCAGACATTTATGATCGTTTATAATTCACTTGGTGGACACCTAAAATGCACCTAAATCAACCTGAAATCTAATTACAAACTCACAATGTTTGTTGGAAATACCAACAAATTTAGTTTCTTCTAGGCTGACCAAAGTTGCTATATCTACTAAACGGTTTGGGACGAGCAAAATATTTAGATATTTACTAAATATTAAAATATTTAGTACATATCCTGTACATATTTATTCATTATTCGTGCTACTAGGAAATGCGCCCACGTTGGGCGCCAATGTAATATTTCATTATTTTGGTATCGAAAAAGAACTGTAGGTAAAGACCGCGGAATTAAATCATTACGAATGCTGATATTTATATTCCCTGACCCCAAAAAGAATGTTTCATTAATTCAAAAATAATTAAACTTCTTCTTTTTGTACGAAAAAAAAGGTTTCGATCAACCCTAATAGACATGAAACATGGAATCCACGTGGAATATACGTGGATGAATATTCGAACGAGGATTCAACGTAGATACGGCGTCGAATCTACGAAATTTAGTAGATTTGTCTGTTAGGGAAAGACATTTCCAGCTTTGCTTTGCTCTTAACTCAGTTATTTCGGACACTTTCAGACTTTCCCTTTCTACAATGGCTAACCCGCTTTTCCCCAGAACTTTGCATCAATGTCCCAAACGCGATTAATTCTCGTTCCGGCGAAAAGCTGCTGCTGACCGCAGCGTTTCCACCCCTGTTTTGAGGCGAAATTTGAGTCTTCCTTGCGGGCCGAGTTTTCTCCATGGAAACGAATAGTTGGACAACTCTTCTGCGGTTCAATCGGCTCGTAAAAAACAGTCCAGTCAGCGGGGCGTGGACAAATAGCATCGGGATGCTGGCCTGAGGCGGACAGTCGGCGGAATTACTCGCCGAAACTGGGCGGCTCGGGCTTTTCCGCAGAACCGCCAAGTTGACAACTACGTCTGTATAGAGTCGGTGCCGCGGATGGAGAGAAAAATTGGATGAAACATGAAAATGTCGGGGCGGTCCCCGGGGAGGGATAAATTTAGCCGATATTGGCGCATCAGCTTTGTTTTATCCGAGCAGTATGAGTAGTTATCGAATGGGAGGAGGAAGTTGAGGGTTTGGCTTTTTTGGATTTGGCAGTTCCGAGGAGGTTGCTGAGGCGGAAGGTGGGTCGAGGATTTTGAAGGTAAGTGAGTTTTGGAATTGTAAATAAGGGGGGTTGATACGTTCCAAGCAAACGAGAACGATTAGAAACCATTTCAAAGACGCGATTGAAACTATTAGAATTTTCTAATGATTTCTGATGGTTTATGATCTTGGAATGAAATTTCTAATGGCTTCGCCAGATTAACCTTTTTAAAGTTCAATGTCCGAAAATGATTGGTCAAAACCGATTGAAAGTTTGAAGTAACTGATGCGTTAAAGTATGAATTGGTTATAAATGATAGGTTTGAAAAACAAAAATACGCCTAAGACGAATTTGAGGTTAATTGGTACTGACCGATGAAATGTACTAACATCCAATTGTAAAACGTTCAAAAATCTCATTCATTTTTCGGTAAACTTAATGGTTTTCGTTTGCAGGGGATAAACATTTGTTAGACGTGTTTACCCTGATAGAACATCAATTTGATATATATCTAATATATGCATAATATACGTATATTATTAATATACATATATCTCTGTTTTATGTATAAAAGTTCATCTTATCCTAAAGAGAATATATGTATAATACACATCTTGTTCTAACGGGTTGTAAATAAAATTTGTTTTTCTTTTGTAAAAAATTATGTTGTCAGTTTAAAAAAAGTTTTTGAAATTACTTTTTTTTCAATTTTTATTGATAATAAATAAAATCAATTAATAAAACACCTGAATTTTTTAAATACAGAATTACAAAGCATGTTTGTATTTATAAAACATACTGCATGTTTGGCAACATTTAGCGACGCGCGGCGCATGCGCAATACAATACAATTCCGCGAAACTCATGAGGCGGGCCGGTTATTGTTGTGAATGTAAAATTGTAAATTTTTTTTTCTTTGTTTCTTACTTCTGATCTAAGATTACTTTCTCTTTCCAATTTCTATTTCTCTAAACTAAGAATTCGAAGAAATTGTTTCTTACATTTCAATCAGTACCCTAATAGTACGAATAATTAATAAATATGTAAGGACATGTACTAAATATTTTAATATTTAGTAAATGTTTTGTACAGATTTAGAAATTATTTCGTTCTATTTGGCTATAATTATTATTCTTGAATTATTTTATTCATTTTGTTTTTTATCCAATTTTCATTTTAGGCTAAAATGAAACTAAAATCGTATTTAGTTTTCAGGCTTTGTAACCACTATATGTATATAACATATTCGAACGTTAAGAATTATGAATTGATAATATGCATTCGAATTTAAATATATACCCAGTGAACCAAATGTAGAATTCAATTTTAACATAATTCTATTGGGTCAACGTTACTGGTCAATAATTGGCCAATAATTCAATCTTACATTATGAGTTATGACGTGAATACACAATTATTGTCCAATATGGAACCAAATATCGACCAATCATATTGGTCAAATTTGGGGTGAAAATTTCGTAAAACCAATCAAAGTTTGGGTACTAACATGGACTAACGCATAAGCTCAGAAATGAGTAATAATAATATAATGATATGTCAGTTTATAACTACATTTTTATCCCAAACATAGTACCAAAAATTGGATTGACCCGAAATTGGATAATAATTGGGAAAAAACAGTCAATAATTGGACAATCTTTAGGAAGGCACTTTAGGAATTTTGTTTACACAAGAAAAATATTTTTCTACTTTAAATTGAGATAAAGTTATAAGAAAATAAGGGAATTCTTCTATGATAAAGCAATCTCTCATCATCGATTAACTGCTACCGTCTTGTTACATATCGTTAACTGATTCAAACGAATCCGATGTTACCGACCTCATTCAAATGAACTTTCATTTATCTACCCAAAATCTCAAACCGCAATTGATTTGGATGACGAAACAATTTGGGAACTGAAAAAGATTTTTAAAAACGGTGAGCAGCAGAGAATAAAAAACACATAAATGAATTCGTATATTTTATTAAAAATCCTCATTCATGTGAAATTTCGCGTTACATAGGTAAAGCGATCTATTGTCACATTTAAGTACAACTTACAAACATTAACACGTACAAGATTTAGCAAGGCACCTGCGCTTCATAACGGTTTCTCATTAGTTACAGTTTCTCCGTAGTGCCTACTTAACAACACTATAAATGTCGTATGTAATAACATCGTGTAATTATAATTTGACACGGTACAACATAACAGTGGCTGAAATAGACATCTGAAATCACCCGGATAACGTCACTTAGATATTAACACCTGCCTGCAAAAAATTTTCGCAGAAATGAATAGAAAAGAATCGGATCTTTAGCCAAATTCTGCGTTCATTTGAACTGTCTGGCATTTATAACTTTTATAACTGGCATTTATAACATTTATAACATTTATAACTGGAATTGGAAAAAATAGAGCAGAATTCATTTGTGTATGTTTGAATACAGATAGTGGAATTGAAAAAATGCATTATTATTAAAGAATTTAAGTTTTGAATGGAAGTGCTAGGCTGGAATTAAAATTCAAAGTATTCGGCATTTTTCCGCTGAAGAATGAATTATTTAATTATCAGTTCGTTTCTATTCCTTCCCTTGTAGAAATAAAATCTCTGAAAATCTCTGAAAATCTTTGGATACCTCTGAAAATCTCTGAAACCCTCTGAAAATCTCTAAAAAACTCCAAATCAAGTTTTCTCTGAAAATCTCTGAAAAACTCTGACAATTCCAATTTTTAGAGGTTTTCAGAGATTTTAAGAGATTTTATTTCTACAAAGGTTTCTATGAAACATTTTTTGCAGGGCTTATCTTCAATTCGATCAATGGTCGACAGCATCTCGATGAATAATCCATATTCGATTCCTTATATGATTTTATTGTACTGCCCATCATTGAACAAGCTGATTGGCCTCGAATTACAACTTTTCACGGCGATACAAATGATATTAAAAAAACTGTGGGTCTTTGTGAAAACCAATGAAATCAGTTCGTCAAAAAAATCCAGTCCATTTTGTCCGTTTCAGATAAAAAAGCGACTGTAACTTTGTGCCTGAAGGTTCAACGAAACAAACAAACCCAGTCTTGAACGATTCGTCGTCAAACGTTGTGGCGAACTGAGGTTGATCAGTCGAAATCAGGTCAAGTCAAAAGACTATGGCTGGTGACCTCAAAGCGCTCCTCAATTTTCGTAGACAGTCAAGCGAAACGACGAGTAACGCTACAAAGGGTCAAGGAACCTGGGGCTATAACAAAGAATTGAGGTTTACACAAAATACCCAATGGACTAGTTTGCGCGTTCGAAAAATATATCTTCCGTTCAAGCTGAACTTATGGACAGTAGACTTTCATTTGTGCTTTACGGAGTTACTGTGGTTCTTCGCTCAGGATGGGGACTTTGCAAGAACTCTTCTGATGGGACTTCAGGGTTGCCCCCCATTTCGCCCCCCGACCGGCTTCGGATGTGGCCATCAAGATGGAGTACGAGCTTGAAGACAGGTTCTCTTTGCTATAGTGAATTCCGTAGAGGAAGTATATCATCATTCCTGAAATAAAAACGATGTTAGGGTCTTCAAGATTGTGGATTCTGGAAGATATTGCAACTTTGGATAGGTTCCTGATGATTGGATCCATTGGTTCCAAATGTATCCATCTGAATCCAAACATTAAGAACCGATCCAAAGTTGGAGTATCTTCCAGAGTCCACAGGTGAATCCATTTGGAACTAATAGACCCAGATGGATCCATTTAGAACCAAAGGATTCCTATGAATTCATTTGGAACCAATGAATTCTGTCCTTTGGATTCAGATGGATCCAAAGGACAGGTTTGATTCTAAAGACATGTTGGAAGATTACCTAGAATCATCCACACAAGAAATCTTAACCAAGTAAGGAGGGAAAGGTGGAACATCAGGCTGATGTTGACTAGGATACTCAGAGCTGGTAGAAGGGGTACCCATGGTACCCTAAAGTGGTCTGTTACCGGAGTTTGGCGATGGGCAGATATCAGTAGGAGGCCTGAAAATAGTTTAGCAGTTATACCAACGCCCTTTGTAACACATCTTTCAAACGACCAGTGATTAGTTGGAAGACGTACATGCAGCCATGATGAGAACGAATTTCACGTAAATGAAGTAATCCCACCAATTCCTCCCAAGTTCGTAGTTGGGTCTGGCGAAGAGGAAGATACAGAAGATGATGCAGGCTCCGATGTAAATTAGCATGGAGACTAAAACTGCCGTTCCTGGCTCGCAATTTCCCACGAATTTTCCCAGCCAGATGTAGCGGGCACGGAGTTTTCCTGGCCCTTCGCAGTAGTCCAGTAACTGGGAACAGAGAGATACCTTAGTCAGTCTTGAGATTTTATTTTGAATCTGGATCTGGGTCACTTCCAAAAGAGGATATGCTCACCTCAGACTCAGTGGACATAATGCTGTTGCAGTCACTCGAGTCAGCTCCTTCAGTAGGAGGTGAAGGTAAGGAGCTGGAGCTAGCTGAGGAGACAGCCATGATGGGTTTCTCCGGTCTATATCTCAGAACGATCACACTAGCGGAAACAATGGTGTACGCTAGGAAGGTGCCAATCGACATGAATTCCACCAGGTGTTGCAGGTCGAATAGGAAGGCAATCAGTGCACTAAGTACTCCACTGATTGCCAGATTAGCCATGGGGACCTGGGTGCGTTCGTTGACCCGACCCATGAAGGCGAAGAGAAGACCATCGTTAGCCATGGAGTACATGGTCCTTGGGAGAGAGAAGAGGGAGCCGAACAGGGTTGTTGTCATGCCGCACAGGGCTCCAATGCTAAAAACAAAACAGGATGAAGATATCTATACACCCTACTTCTTTTCTTAAATTACAAGTCGAGATGGCACGACAGTATCTTTTAAATTTTAAATTGACTTGGTACCTGATGACGTATTTGGCCCAGACTATACCCTTGGAAGCAAAGGCTTCAGGCAAAGCTGCAGCAGGGTTGATCTTCCAATAGGGTACGACCAAAGTAAGAGCTGCACTAACCAGGATGTATCCAATAGTCACTATGCCCATGGAGATGGCAGTAGCTAGGGGGATGCTTCTGGAAGGATCTCTGGCTTCTTCTCCAGAAGTTGCTATGGAGTCAAAACCTACGAAGGCGTAGAAGCAGGTTGCGGCTCCTGGGAAATGAATCATGATTTAAGAAGTGACTTAACTCAACTCCAATTCTGCTATATCTCCAACCATTCCTGCGTTTTGCAGTGTTCCAAAACCGTATCTTACCAGCCAACACTCCACTAAATCCAAAAGGCAAGAAGCCTCCTTGGACGTTGCTCCAGTTCTCCAAATCCGCATAGTAGAAGCCCAGAACAATAACCGTCCCCATGACACTCAGGTTGACGATGGTCAGCAGAGAATTCACAGCTGTGGAACCCTTCACTCCGAGTCCCATTATCACGGCGTAGACGGTGCACAACATGGCAGCTAGGAGATCTGGCACTTTACCCAGAGGAGGTACCATTGTGAGTCCTCCAGTGACGTAACTGGTGAAGTTGCTCACAGCGCCATTTGAGAGGGAGTCCACGTAATTGCTCCAGGCTCTAGCAACGGATGCAGCACCTGGAGACAGTTTGTCGATAGAAATTTCGAAAACTGGTCAGTTTTCTAAAATGCCAGAAGAATATCTAAAGGTACTACAGATTTTTAACTTATCATAGTTATAAGTAAAATTGGTAATACTGAATATTGGGGAATGTGTACCAATCATGTGCTCGAGGATGATGTTCCATCCAATGACGAAGGCCCAAAATTCGCCTATGGATACGTAGGTGTACACGTATGCACTTCCAGCCTTCGGAACTTTGGCACCAAACTCGGCATAGCAAAGAGCTGCTAGGAGGGATGCTATTCCAGCCAAGAGGAAGCTTAAAATGACACCTGGTCCAGCAATGTCACGGGCCACTGGGCCTGTTAGCACATAGATTCCGGCTCCAATCATATGTCCCACACCTGGAATGAAAGTATTACAGTAACTACCATTACTGTAGAGTAATTGGACAGATATCATCTCAGAAGTTCAAAGTAGCCAAATTTGGGAAAAGTCCCAATTCCATTTTTGTACCAAGGTCCATTTCTAATGGACCAATTTCTCATTCCTAGATATGTTTTGAGAACAAAGCAATAGAAGAAATCTATGTTGAACGAATCAAAGGAGAAAATTGTTTTCCAGCAAAGGACATACCAAGTAACGTTATATCAAATGTGGACAAGCATCGGTTCAACGGAGTATCCATGACGTCACCTTGGAGCTTCTTCGTTCGGTTCATTTTAGCGCACATGCCAGACATCACGTGGCCTAGGATCATTCGCCGTATGGACGGCATGATGGTTATCTGAAAAAGTGGAAAAGTTATTTATCCGTCGCGTTAAAAGCCTCACTCGGAAAAATAGCAAACCACAATAAAAATCCAAGGAACGTATGCAAAGTACGAGTGTTTGCACCATTTCGGACTTTTATTACTTTGACACATATTCGCGGAGTAATAAAAATTGATTATGTGCACTGGAAGCAATAAAAAATATGACAGCGTGAACGTTGGGACTGAGCAGACTTTCTAAATCCTCGAGGAGAGTTGTCTATTGTCTCAACTGAGATATACTGTCCACTTCCCCAACAAAAGGAAGTCTCGTACCCAACAGAAATTCCCTCCAAACCCCTCTGCCCCAAAATCAATTCCCCGACCGTAACCGGATGTCGGTAACTCCACTCCCCTCACTACACCACCACAGCTCAATACCCCTTTGACCCCAATAGGAACCACAAAACGAAAAACTCCACTCCTCCACTTGTCCCAAATTCTCTCTTCCCAAATCCTCCCGAATCCCCTGAAAATCTCGGACCAATCGGTGCCAATCCCAACGTCACAAGAACACCATCTGCGTCTTCCTCTGCCTCTGGTATGCCTCGGGGAGTCCAGGAAATTCCGGGGAAATCTGGCCCGGAAAGGACCCTGGATGTGGCGGGAAATAGTCACCTGGTGGAACTACACACTACGTGTGAATCGGGCGACGGATCGGGTGCCGAAGTCGCGGCACGGAGTACGAGCGACTGTGTCTGCGTCGCGTGGTCGGAGTCTCGCAGTACGCAAGCTCGCGAGGCGGATCGATGCAGCTCGGCGTTTACGTCACTGCGATCCAACGAGCTTCGGTTAATCGCGGCTGTTCTGATCCGAATCAAGGGCTTATGAAATACAGCCTGGGGCTGGCGATGATCCTTCGCATTCCGCGAATCGCTGGGGGCTGTTTGGAATTTTTCATTTCGAGCGCTCGAAAGTAGTTTGGGATAAATTTCAACGGTCCCGATAGCGGTTTTGTAAATTGGATAATTATTTTGGATAGAGATTGTATGGTGTTCCACATAAGGTGGTTTTCCCAAAGGTATTCCATATGGTATTCCACATAAGATGGTTTTCCCAAAGGTATTCAATCAAAGCTAATCTGGTTCAGAAACCTATACTTCAAAGGATCAGGTGAAATAATAAAGACCATCAGTGCATTTCAATTTTCCAAAACTATATTTGACTTTCTTGCTTCAACACCTTCTCAAATCATTCCCCTTCTCTGATAATAAACCAGAAGTCTCATATCCCCAACCGTGAAGTTCTCCAACACTTTCAAGACGCACAACTCCGGCAGTTCAGCCACCTGACTCAAGATTCCGTAAACCACATCTCGACAGCACGAAAACAAGTGACCTCTCGCAGTTGCCACACCAATCCGAAATTTCAGCAACTTCTGGTACAAGGGAATTTCAACCACAGCCCTCGCAAGCACTCCATCCACCTCCCTTCTCAACTCATCGTTCCTCAAGAACCTCGCGACTTGGTCCAAATCCTTCGTCATGACGTCATGGACCGAGATACCGAAGTTGGGACTTATCTCCATGTCCTTCATAAGCCCCACCTGCCATTTGCACTCCTTCTTGAACTCCCTGAAAAACCTTCTCTCCGCCTTCTTCAGCTTATGTCCTACATTTATCCCCAAAGCTTGCATCTTCACAACTATCAGTTTATATCCCTCGGTATACGTATACCTGGAATGGTCAGATTTCGCTCCAGCCAAAAGCAGAATTTCAACGGTATCATCCACCTCAAACTCGACAGCGATATCCAGAGGCTTCTCGTAAGAACCATTTCGGAATTCCACGGAAGCACCCTCCTCTATCAGAATAGAAGCTATTTCCGAATCATCCAACCTTGCAGCGAAACACAGAGGACTGTTCAGGTGTTCTTCTGCATTTTTGTCGTCGTAATCGAAGATGGCGTGACAGTCGAGGGACCTTATCCTCCTGGCTACTGTTCTAATTATGCCCACATCGAGTGCCTGGACAGAGATGCACATTAGCCAGATCATCTCCTCGTGGGATAGATCAAGGTCAGCGTGATGGTCCAAAAGCAAAGCGACCATTTCGCGGTTGACATTGCTCAATTCGTTGCTGCCGAAGGCGTTGTTGAAGGCATCGTATGACAATTTCTGAGGTCGTGCACCACTTTCTAAGAGAAGTCTCAGGATTTCTGGGTTTTTCTGGTTGATGGCCATCTTTAGGGGTGTCTGGTCCTTCTGGTAGATGGGGTTTCTGTCTGCACCATGCTGTAGGAGTAATCGGACCATTTTGAGGTTTTCGCGTTTTACTGCACAATGCAGGGGGGATGGAACTTGAGGGTCCCGGGAGTTGAGGTTGGGCATGGTTTGTAGAAGGTGGAGGAAAGTGGCCATGTCGTTCGTCCTGATAGCTCGTTTCAGTCTGAGAAGATCGAATGTCTGGAAATGGAAGATGCCGAGTTTAGGGGAGAGAAGAGAGGTCGTGTAAAATGTGGTTCTTGATAGAACTAATGTTTAGTAACTAAACTTTACCAAAGTTTTGTAATTAAACTTTAGTAAATACTCTTTAGTAAATAAGCTTTAATAAATACTCTTTAGTAAATAAAGTTTAGTAACTAAAATTTACTATCCAAACTTTGGTAACTAAACTTCACTAACTAAACTGCATTAACTAATCTTGAGTAACTAAACTTTACTGACTAAACTTTAGTAACTAAACTTTATTAACTGAAATTTTGTAACTAAAGTTTATTAACTAAACTTTAGTAACTAAACTTTAGTAAATACTTTAGCAACTAAACTTTAGTAAATACTCTTTAGTAACCAAAGTTTAGTAACTAAAATTTACTTACCAAACTTTAGTAACTAAACTTTAATAACGAAAATTTTGTAACGAAAATTTAGTAACTAAACTTTACTAACTAAACTTTAGTAAAAAATTTTTGTAACGAAAATTTAGTAACTAAACTTTACTAACTAAACTTTAGTAACGAAAATGAAATAACTAAACTTTACTAACTAAACTGCATTAACTAATCTTTAGTAAGTAAACTTAGTAACTAAACTTTATTAACTCATCTTTAGTAACTAAACAATAGAAACTAAATTTTACTAAATGAACTTTGATAACTAAGCTTTAGTAACGAAACTTTACTAAATAAACTTTAGTAACCAAACTTTACTAACTAAACTTTAGAAACTAAACTTTAATAACTAAACTTCAGTAACTAAACTTCAGGAAGTAAACTTTAGTTACTAGAGTGTCTGCAAAAGTCTGAAAAGTGCTCTGAAAATCAATAAAAAAGTCTGAAAAAGTTTAACGATTGAAAAGGTGAAAATCTTTTCAAGGTTCTTACCGGCAATTCTCTTCAGATTTTGAAGAACTCTAAAAAAGATATTAAAAAACAAAAATCTTTAAGTGTTGATGTTATGAATTAGTCCTCATGTTATATTTGTATAACTGCCCCAACAGAACAAAACGTTGTTTGAACGTTCACAGAAGTTTATTGGACAATAAACGTTTAATAAAGATTTATAAAACGTTTTACGGTTTGTGTTCCGTTAGGTTGGAGAAACTTTTAGAGATTCTCAAAGCATTTCAGAGATATTCAGAAAATTTCAAAATTTTCATTTCTATAAGCGTTGGAAACAAAAAATATGGATGTCTTGATACCTGTTTTATTCTTTGGTAAATACAGAACATAGTTATGAGGCTCCTGCACTATGTACGATTGGAAGTGAAATTGATGAATGACAGAACGTACGGTATTTTAGATACCAACAATATATCTTAATGTATAATTAATCGATTTATATTTTTACTTATATTCATAACTGATTAAAACTCCTGAAAAACTGATTAATTTCACAGAAAGACAACTATGTATAAATATTCAAAAATGGTATTTTTTAATTTTAATGAACTCAAAAATTATTTACTCAAATTACATCTCATTTTAATGAACTTCAGTAAAGTTTCAATGACTATTTTTTTTTATTATTATTACTAGGTTTTTATCATTAAATACTTAAAAAATTGTGAAAAGCAGAATGCAGAACAGTTCATTAAACCTGAACAGAATAAACAAATATAAATTAATATTTAAATTCTTTTGCATGAAAATAAAATCTAAATTCGTCGCATTGTAATAATTTAACTTTTACTGAACCAGATTCTATTGTCTATATGTCAAATGGTACCCTAATAGCCAGCATTATATAAATGTTATATAAATGTTGTTTAAAGATTTTATGTGCTGCATAATTTATGTAAATCATTTGTATACATTGTTTACCTAACATTTACATAAAATTTACATATATCTGAAAACGGACCTATAATAAAATCGGACTTTCAGTAATTAAAAAATGCAGATTTACATAAATTGTATGTAAATATAATGTATATCAATTATATAAATAAATTTATATAATTGATAATGAGGAAGTACATTGATTTAAACTTTATGTAAATCGTTTATATAATTCTTGGTTATCAGGGTAATTAACCATAGCTATTAATTACCATTTTAGTAAGTTTAGTATCTAAAGTTCCTATATACTTCTCATATGTAAGTTTAATGAAATATTAATTAAATTTTACACTTCTTTTTCTCTCACTTTATTTTCAAGCGACCTTTCCTAATTCATAAATGCGCCTTATCCATGAATTCAAATTTCCCGCCGCGCCTTAATTCAATATTTCGCTTCGATCCCGCGCATGCGCAGTTCGTTCGCAGCGTTACGTTTGTGTATGTAAACAAGCGACGCACACAGTTTACAAGTAGAAATGGTGTGAAGAGGATTGACGCTGGTTTTTTCTCCAAAGTCCACCATTTCTTCTTCTTTTTAGATAATTATTACCCATTAACGCAGGTGCGCGATAAGTTTCACTAAACCTTTATTTTTGTTTCCACATTTCGTGAAAAGTGATTCCCAATAACCTCTGTGTTCTCAGAGACACGAACTTTCTAACCTAAAAATGTGACTTTTCATTTCATTCGAAAATTAACGTCAAAACTCGGATTTTAAATAAGTGTCTTTCTCGTAATCTGAATTGTGAAAAACAGGAGGTATTAAGTGTGTTATTTATTTATTTATTTATTTGACTTCAATGCACGGAAAATAATTATTTAGGGCTGTCAAATTAACTTTCGACTTTTCATAGATTTTAGTTTTATTAATAATATATTCTGTTTTGTAACTAATATGAACTAAGAAAATTGTTATTAAATATATGTGTAAGAATTTAATAATTCTTAAAGTAATAAGTAAATGGGATAAATATTGGTTATAGAATAATTAGATCCAATTTCATCTTTTTTAGAAATAGTGCTGTACCAAAATGAGTTATCACAAAGGCGGAGGAAACAAATCCAGGGGATTTGGATTTTCCAGTTTCCAGATGAACAGCACGAAAAGAAGCGGTGTCAATATCCCCCCTCCCCCTCCAACATCATCCCTCAGCAAACAGGGATATCACACTATGAATTCTATCACGGAAAGTGCATTGTCAGCCTGTTGGAATATGCCCAAAAAGCGCAGCAAAACTGAAGAAGAGTAAGCTGAAGTATACTTTGTCTAAGTTTACTTTTCACCCCCAAGAATGATCAACCAATTATTATTGTATTTAAATTAGTTTCCTTTCTAAACAGAAGTAATAACTTACTTAAATTTTTTGTTAAAATTTAAGTAAAATGCATTCAACTTATCTGACAATATTTTAAGGAAAAAACTTTTTGGCCAATTGTTATAAAAATATAATGAAAATGTAGAAACTAATTACATGTTTGGCATTTTCACAATTGAAATTTTTATTGAGATCTTGACATTTTCTGCTTTTGAGTTTATTATTAATTAATTTTTTATATTTATTATATTTAAGTTTTTCAATGTATTAAAAAAGTAAAATTTAGTTTCATTTAATATAAAATAAAAAAAAATTTTGTTTATCATTTAAATATTTTATTATTTATTAAATTTTATATTTGCAATCAAAACAGGTACTTTGAAGATGATGATGAGACACCTTCCTCATCCCTGGAATATATCCCTGCACCGGGTTCCCCGACATACGAACTGATGAACAAAAAAGAGAAAAAGCATGACAGCGACAGCGAAGAGGATCCCCTCGATGCTTTCATGGCAGGAATCGACGCAGAAGTGAAACGAAATACTTTTAAAGCTCAGCTGGGAGATGAGGAGAAGAAGGAGGAGAAGAATAAGGGAATCAGGACTGACATTGATGGGGAGGATAATGAAGAGAGTTACTATAGGTAGATATCAATTTTTCTTATCGATAGTAATTTATTTTCGTTCATCAATTTATCTTTTACGTCCAAAACCAGTATATTATAGAAATACAAGTAGGAAAGTACTTTGAAGTCCTTTGGAAGTACCTTTGAATTGCTTTTGAAGTACTTTCTGGAGTACTTTGAGGTGCTTTGAAGTGATTTTGAACTACTTACAGAGTACTTTGAAGTACTGTCAGAGTGAATTGAAGTACTTTAGAAGTACTTTCAGAGTACTTTCTGGGGTACTTTTTGGTGTTTCGACATGCTTTTGAAGTACTTTTAGAGTCTTTGAAGTACTTTTTTTTAGTACTTTGAGGTTATTTGAAATGCTTTTGAAATATTTCTGGAGTACTTTGAAGTACTTTTTAGATTACTTTGTGGATTTTTAACGATTTTGGAGTACTTTGAAGTACTTTTAGAGTATTTTGGAATACTTTTTCAGTACTTTGAGGGTACTTCGAAGTATTTTATAATTTAAAGTACTCCAACCTTTATTAATTTCCTTTTTTAACAAACAGAACCTTAATAAGGAAACTACGTCAATTTCCAGGTACATGGAAGAAAATCCCAACGCAGGATTGCAGCAAGAGGAGTCTGACCAAGAAATCGAGTACGACGAGGACGGAAACCCACTGGCCCCAACGAAGAAGAAGGAAATCGACCCTCTGCCTCCGATCGACCACTCGGAAATCCCGTACGAACCGTTCGAGAAGAACTTCTACAACGTCCACGAGGAGATCGCGGCGCTCGGCAAACAGCAGGTCGACGACCTGCGCAAAACCCTGGGCATCAAGGTGTCCGGTCCGTCGCCGCCCAATCCCGTCACGAGCTTCGCCCACTTCGGCTTCGACGAGGCGCTGATGAAGGCGATCCGGAAAAACGAGTACACGCAACCGACGCCGATCCAGGCGCAGGCGATCCCGGCGGCGCTTAGCGGCAGAGACCTGATCGGCATCGCGAAAACCGGCAGCGGCAAAACGGCCGCGTTCATTTGGCCGATGCTGGTGCACATTATGGACCAGAGGGAGCTGCGGGCGGGCGACGGCCCGATTGGACTCATTTTGGCGCCGACGAGAGAGCTGTCGCAACAGGTTCAGATTTTTGTCAAAAAAAAGAAAAAATCATTTTTAATCAAAGTAAACCACACACTAATAATTAAATTAAATAGTACGTAATTAAAAAAAACGTACTCTATCAAACAAATTAATTCAAAAGTACCCCAAAAAACTTCGAAACCTTCATTTTATATATAAAAGTACCCCCGAAGGACTTCAAAAGCATTCCTAAAATGCTTCAAAGCACTTCATTTTATGTATAAAAATAAAAGTACCTCAAAGTACTTCATAATTACCCCAAACTTCAAAGTACTTCAAAAACTTCTTTTCGTATATAAAAATAAAAGTACCTCGAAATACCCCTAAAGTAATATAAAAGTACTCCAAAGTACGTTAAAAGTACCCCAAAGTACTTTAAAAGTATTTAAAAGTACCCCAAAGTACTTTAAAAGTACTCCAAAGTACTTTAAAAGTACTCCAAATTACTTTAGAAGTGCTCCAAAGTATTTCAAAAGTGCTCCAAAGTATTTCAAAAGTCCCCCAAAGTATTTCAAAAGTCCTCCAAAGTACTTCAAAGTACTTCATTTTTTTAAACCTAAACTAACATTTAACAACATTTTCCAGATATACCAAGAGGCCAAAAAATTTGGCAAAGTGTACAACATACAGGTATGTTGTTGTTACGGCGGAGGCAGTAAATGGGAGCAAAGCAAAGCCCTCGAAGGGGGCGCTGAAATCGTCGTGGCGACTCCAGGAAGGATGATCGATTTGGTCAAAATGAAGGCCACCAATCTGAATCGAGTTACAGTTTTAGTCCTCGACGAGGCCGACCGGATGTTCGATATGGGATTCGGTAAATTTATGCATCCGCATTAACCATTCTCTCCCGATTCCCCAATGCTAATCGAATCACACTGACTTATAAATATAAAATTGTTCAGTTCAACCTGGTTCAACTTCAAATCGTTTCTACAATAAACCATTTACAGTTTATATTTATTATACGAAACTGTGACTTTTGCAGAACCTCAAGTCCGATCGATTTGCAATCACGTGAGGCCAGACAGGCAAACGCTGCTGTTCAGTGCAACGTTCAAAAAGCGCGTGGAGAAACTCGCCAGGGACGCTTTGACCGATCCGGTGAGGATAGTCCAAGGCGACGTCGGCGAGGCGAACACTGACGTCACGCAGCACGTTATTGTTTTTAACAACAACCCCACGGGAAAGTGGAATTGGCTGTTACACAATCTCGTAGAGTACCTGTGTATGGGGTCTATGTTGATTTTTGTTACGAAAAAGGTGATTTTACTGTAGAATGGAAAGTATGAAAAGAACTATTTCCAAGTACTTCAAAAGTACTCCAAAGTACTTTAAAGTACCCCAAAGTACTTTAAAGTATTTAAAAATACTTTAAAGTACTTCAAAAGTACCCCCAAAGTATTTTAAAGACTCCAAAGTACTTTAAAGACTCCAAAAGTACTTTAAAGTTTTAAAGAACTCAGCTTCTTTGCAAAACTGCAATTGCATTAATTATTTCAAACTAATCAAATTGTCTTACAACAAATTTATCTTATTTCAGTTAAATGCAGAGGAATTGGCACATAACTTGAAAATCAAGGACTTCGACGTTCTGCTTCTACATGGAGACATGGATCAGATTGAGAGGAATAAAGTTATTACGTCTTTCAAGAAGAAAGAAGTCAGTATTCTTGTTGCTACTGATGTAGCAGGTAATACATTAAACACTTAATTAAAGAAATAATAAAAATCAACATTAGTTTTTGGAAAATATACTACACTAAAAATAAAAAGATTTACGCCAGAAAAGAAAATGTAGCCAACAATCGTCTACATTTTTTAAATACTTAAAAAAATTTATTTTTAAGCATTTAAAATAAATTAATTGTAATAAAACGAATTTGAATATGATTTTATTTAATTTGTACTCTAAAATGTAATTTTATCAGAACAGTATATGTAATGAAGAAATCAATAATTTAAGAATTAAATTTAAATAAAATACAATTTAAATTCAATTCAAATTCAATTGATTTTAAATTCACCTTAAATTTAATTTAATTTAATTTAATTAAACTTTATTTGAACTTAATAATTTCATATAAATTCTCATAAACAAAATGTACATTATCTTTCAGCTCGCGGTTTGGACATATCCCACATCAGGACAGTGGTCAACTACGACGTCGCCCGGGACATTGACACACACACGCACCGGATTGGTCGAACGGGTCGTGCCGGGGAAAAAGGCACTGCTTACACTTTGGTCACGGAGAAAGACAAAGAGTTCGCGGGGCATCTCGTGCGCAATCTAGAAGGCGCGAACCAGGAAGTGCCTAAGGCTCTGATGGACCTGGCGATGCAGAGTACCTGGTTCCGAAAGTCGCGGTTCAAGGGCGGAAAGGGGAAGAGTCTGAATGTAGGGGGCGCTGGGCTGGGATTCCGGGAGCGACCAGAAACGTCCAAGGTAGAATCTCCAGAAAGGGTTTCGGGAAAAGAGAAAAGGAAATCGTAAATTCCGTTTTTTTCTGCAATTAATTTATTTTAAATACTTAAAAATAAAAATAGGGTGAAAAGATTCAAATTTTTATTGAAAAGATTGATTGAAATAGGAATTTAATTAATAAGTGCAAAATAACTCAAATTAAAGGAGTTTGGAAGAAAGTTAACTTAATTTTTTACTGCGTTATTTTGTCTGTAAATACAAAAAATTGTGGAAAATAAATATATTTTGTTTCACTTAAATTTCACTATTAAATCATTTATTTTTGTTTAATTTAATTTAAATAGTTACCAGAAATGTTTACTTTTTTCAGTATAATTACAATTTTTGTTTTTTTTCTACAGCCTGTTGGATCGACGTCACATACTCCGAAGGACATTAGCGAAGTAGTCAAGAAACTAGAGAGACAGGGTCCTGGCAGCGACAGACTGTCTGCTATGAAAGCAGCTTTCAGAAGCCAATATAATGCTCAAGTATGTCTGCTTGACCGGCTTGAAGTCAAACCAAAAATTTTCATAAAAGCTTTATTTCAGAACTTAAACTTAAAATCAATAAAAATGACAATTGGTTAAAATTTATGCTCTTTATGAAAATGGGTTCGAAAAAAATTTTTTTAAGATTAAGCATACTCACTCGTGTGGTGAAGTACAATACAAAATGTGTTATATTATCGAATTAATTGAAGATATTTATCGAATTAATGTTATAACTTCAATAAGGCCTGGAGATATTATAAAACCATAATTGTACAATTTTCAAATATTTCAATATTTATATTTCAATGCTTGAAGTTAAGACTACGGTTTCGTCATAGAAAAAATGCAGCGAAACTTTTAATTTTTACTGAATTTGGTTTTTAAAAGTCAAACCTCTCTGAAGGATTCTCTACAAGTTCACCGTTTCAAATTCATGAAATTTTACACTCTAATAGTATTAATCGTCCATTGTTTATAATGTGTCGTGTATTCATTCAATTAACTAAAGTGATTTGTGATTAAGTTATAAAAAAGTCAACATTTTCATCGTACATAATCTAATATGAACATTTTTTGTCCAGTTCCGGGCTTCTTCAGACCACACCTGGGAACAAACGATGACACCCCCCTCAGTGATCATGCCTCCCCCTCCAGGAACGCCCAAAGCAGAGTCGTCATCGCAAGACTCCGAATCCGGCCAGTCGGACCGGCCGCCGGAGCGGAAACGGGTGCGAAAGAGTCGGTGGGAATAACCGCGCTGCATTTGTATAAAGGAACGAACAAGCTGTACGGTCGTCGATTACGTTTTATTGTGTAATGACACTGATGGTTTCTATTACAATAAAAATCTTAAACCTAACCAAGTCGCAGAGATCTCGCTGGCCGCTCCCAAAGGACCGGAAACTCGACTCTCGTTCCGCTTATTTACAGTAGGTGGCGCCACCCTGTTACACGGCGCCGAAAGCTACGACTAATTGTCTAACTTTAGGTAATACTTGTAAATAATACACTGCGAAAGGAAAAACGAAGGCGGTTTCGGTTTTATCTGCATTTTTTGTTGTAGAATTGGAAAGAGAGACAGTTTTTGACGAAGGAGAGAATTTTGCAACGATTTTTCTGCAGCGTTCTTGTTTTTCCTGGTTCGGGGCAGAGATTTAGAATGTTTATGAGTGTATACATTGTGTGACAATTATGGAGAGCATACTTTATGTATATAAGAAATCGAGTAAAAAAAGTTAATCGTTTTCGGTAAAGCAAAAGCTATGTGAGACAAATCGGTAAACAGCATCCAGTAAGCGGACAATCGTCGCTGACTCATCGCTCCTTAGGCCGATCGGAATTTCGCCGAATTGCTCCCTGATTGGAGAGGAAAAAGTGGAGGATGACGAGGGACGGTTATCCGTTTAGGGCTCCGCTGAAGACCGAAACCGGTCGCGAGGAATCCGAATTTCGTTTTTTATCGCGATTTTTAGAATTTATTTTCATATCTTTTCGGGAGGAATTAAACATTTTTTGTCAGTTTCATTTTTGGATATAATTTACAGTTTCAGTTTTTCAGATTTTGTAAAAAATTCGAATCCCAATTTTCAGAGATTTTCAGAATATTCATCATACTTTTTCTACAATTTTATTTTTCATTAATAAAATACCAAAAAACCCTAAATACCTGCAATTTTTATAGTTCCCGAAAAATAATTTATTATCCTTAAAAAATCGCTTTAAAAAACGAAAACTCCCTTAACCGGCCGCAGCCCTGGAGTTGTCGGGCCATAATCACTCGGCGATTACAGGGCACACGTGTGCTGCTCGTGAATCACGCGTCGTCGGATATGGCGCCGCGGCCCTGATCGTGGAATTGCGCGCCGATTATCGTCCGCGCGTGATTTATCGCGGAGGCCAAATTTCTCTGGGGAAAAAGCGCGTCGAAAG
>JABFPB010000476.1:0-37812 GCA_022817645.1 Ceratoteleas bidentatus
CCAAAAGTGGAACTAATTAGGCTCTCGTGCCGAAAGCTGTCGCTTTCGGCACTCTAACCTAATTCGTTCCACTTTCGGTACGCTACACTGAGGTGAAAAACATCGTATCGGCCTCGGACGTAATATACTATATTATTTTTGGTGGAGTTCAAAGTAAGTTTATCTAATTGATTTTTCAATTTCGGCGGAGTTCGTACTGTCATTATTTAAATGACATTTCAAATTACGGCAGAGTTCAAATAAACTTTATATCTCAATTACTCTTTTCCGGCGGAGGTCGAGATCGCCTATAATGTTTTCTCGAATATATACGAATTTATGAAAATAAAAATGCACAATGCAGTGTTAGATTTACATACCCTTTATGTAAATCTGGCTATCAGTAATTTTGCAGTAATACCCTCTGTAAAAATGGGAAGCCTGAAAATGTCTTAAGGATATTCATTCGCCAAAACGAAAATGTAAAGAATTCGTTGAAGTTGGACTTGAACATAGTTTAAATGAACATAAGACTGACTGAATTTTTCAGATTTTTTCATTCATCTTCATATCGTTTTACTTTTTTTTACGTACCGATGTATGTAAAAACAAGAAAAGAATGAAAAAGTGCAATAAAGTTTGAAACAATGTCAGAATTGGAACCTTACATACTTTTTCAGATTTTTTCAAACATTTTCACAGTTAACATTTCTGCATAGGACCATTTTCTTTTAACGTTCCAAACTCAAAACCAGCAAAAAGTCAGCGAGCTCGCCCGGGCTTTGTTTCACGTAAATAACAACCTATCTTTCAGAATAGGACCCGAAATAATCTACAAATATAAAAAACTACTTCACCTATATTTCCAGAAAATTCTCTATTTCCAGACCTGAAATAAAACGGCAAACCAGGCGAAGTATTTTTCAAAATGGACCAGCCAGAAATTCTACGCCCCGGCAAATTTACAAAAAGCCCGGAAAAATACTGTACGGATTAGCGAAATTTATCACGCGAGTTTCGTTGGCGAGATCGCACACCTTTTTGCACGGGCGTTAAAGCTTCTTGTATTTTAATGAACCTAAAGTCGTTTACGGAAGATGACAAAACGTCGGGGCGAACTTTTTTCTATTTTCCATCACAAATTCGGTTCCTGTAAAGGACCGATTCAGGTCAGTCGTGTGAAGTGAGACTGTTTGAGCGCTATAATTTGCGGTCGATTTCGTCGAATCACGCTGATAAACAGCGCTCGAATGGGCGTTTGTTCGCGATCGGAATGCTCTGGGCGAGGTGCGCGATTTTTAATTAACCTGAATTTTTGCACCGGCACGCATGCGCTGTACCTTCGGGCCGGATAATTGAGCAGTCGGCGTGTAACGTTAAGCTATGTTCAGCCGGTATGTTCCATGTCTCGTACACGCACCATAATCGAGATTAGCATAGCTTAACGTAGCGTGGCGACTGGCGGCGAATCAGCCCGGGTTAACGAATTAATTTTTAATATCGTAAGTGAACGCGTTGCGCGGTTATTATTTCCATTACACCCCGGCCGGGAATCAATTGTTGTATCCACGTGAATGTTGCATACACGCGCAAATTGGCAACGATTTTCCACGCCGAACCATACCGCAAAATTACACTACTAATTCGGCTACGTGCTCTGACGATTACTCATCGCAGTATCTGTTTCGGCGAAATAAAACTTAATCATTTGGTCGTGAGAGAATGCGGTTCCTGCAAGCAAATTGGTTTATTTTTAGTTCGTACGAGTTGGTTTGGTTTTGAGGAAAGCCAACAATGTTGGTTTATGTTAGCAAACTTTAGCAACAAAAGTTTCGAGACAATGGCAGTTTCCTAACCGAAAAATGACTAAAATAGTTGAAGCAATGAAATCTGACGATTACGATGAATGGGTCTGAATTGACCACAATAATCCAGATGTATCGGATACGTAATTAATCGATCAAGATTTTACATACAAAAAGAATTGCTTATTAATCTAATGTAAACTGTTTATTGTACTCCCTCATAGTTTAGCCTTATTTTAATCGATTTACATATGTAAGCAATATATCTACAAATTATATTTTGGGATATATTATAATTAATAGAATTACACATTTTGCAGAAACTATTTGATGACGTTTTGAGGTTATATACTATTTTATGATAAAATTAATTCCGTTTATCATAATTATATCATATAGTGTTATCTGCTTAAAGTTTAGGTGGCGATTTCAATCAATTTTATAGAATGGGATAAGATGTATGATAAGACTTTCAATTCTAACTTTTTGTCAACTTTTGTAGTTCCTACATTACTACCTGTCTGCGAACCTACGAAAAATGTCCATTTTAGATTAGTTTTTGTTCAAAGTAATAATGATTTCTTGCAAATAGTTTTAGCAAAACATTTCTCTATCAGATATTAATTTAGTTTCTTAATAAATTAAGGAAAATCCGGCATGATCTCTTTCATAATGAGAATGTTTTGAAAAAAGAAATGTTGTAAAAAACAAATTTTATATTACACAATTACAAGAAAATCCACTCACTGGATGTCGTGAAGAAAAAAACTGACAGAAAATACATGGATCCTATGAAACCTCACTGATGAAACAATGTGCCAACGATAAAATATTGATGTCAGTATGACCAAAAATTAGAGAAAATGTCAAAGAAGAAGCTGTCAAAGTTGCAAACAATTTAACCCGCTATATTTCCAATGATATTAACAACAGTGTTTTTTATTTTTTACGGCAACCGGAGTGGGGGGATTTTTTTTTCAAAACTTTGAATCTGTAATCCCTATGTTATTCTTTGATTGTTTCTTTGATTTTTAATTACATTGTTAAATCCATTTGTTAACCTTTATTTTAAAAAAATCGAATAATTTAAATAATATTATTTTTGATATTCTATTAGCGGATTTCAATATAATTTCCTCTTTTCAATTCAATTGATATTCATTTTTTATGCAAAATCTCATTATAAACAGATTGTGCCGAAACCTCCTTCATAAATTATTCGATCTCTGTATCTTAAACTTTTCATTTTAGTCTGCTTAACATCAATAATCCAAGATTTAATAGAAATTTAAATTTGCTGAATCAATCCTAACGATTTTATGATTGCACCGATGCACTGACACCGGCTCGGTAATCACGAAAAACTTGGCAAATTACACTATCCAACGTCGAATTTCGACACAAAGCTAACAATGCGCGCTCGACAAATTGAAGACGATTCCGCGAAATTTATTGAATCGTAATATTCAATTTATCGAAACCAATTGGAAATCGTACAAAGACGCGGGCAAAAAAGCTGAATTATCGGGATCTCGAGTAATCAAACAAAAAATTGCCGACAAAATATAAAATACGGCCGGCTAAGTATGCGCGAGTCGACGAGCATCGCGAAATAAGGTGAATGCGATGTCCCAATTTCGCGCTCGTTTTCGACGCGGCGAAAAAGAGGGCGCTCATTGACTTGATCGTTCGATCGCGCAAATCTCGCACCGAAACGCAATGCGTCGCGGTGAAAAAGTCACGCCTTCTTGTCGAGGTGTTACATTCTTGTTTGTCGTTTTTTGCGCGAACATGTTTTTGCAACAAGCGAACTTTTCGCTCTTTCCGCAACGTGCCCGGCGACTCTTTACACGCGGTCGACGATTTACACTTAAAGCCGCGATTTGAATTGTTAACAGTACGCGCGCGAGTTGCAAAAGCCGCGTTTTACAAATTGTTTGGCTGGAAAAAAGTTGGCGCCACTTTCGCGAAACTTTTCGCCGTGAAACCGCCGAAAATTGCGTCTCCCGAAAACGTTTCGACGCCACGCAACTATTTCCAACTGTTGACGGGCCGAACTAAACTCATAGACTTATCACTTCAAGTGGTCAGATAGCGTATGAACACGTGAGTGACAACACTTGCTGCCGCGGAGTTAAAGTGTTAAGTCCCTTTATAACGAGTTTTGTTTCTTAAGCCCAGCAAGTTGCTCGCGCAAAGGCCAGGGGAATAGTGACGAACAAATATTTTTGCTGACGAGTAGTGGTTGAACCACAACTGCTCTGTAAAAAACAAATTGTAAAATTCAGGTACATATACTTGAAATATAGATAATAAATATGGAAATGCAGTTCTCAATGTAACTGCAAGGAAGAGTATTCTAACCTTAATTAGAATCACTGAAATATAAATAAAAAAAAATTCTTCAGACGTTTTATGCGGTGGGAAAATATTTAGTGGATATTAAACGTTTATTAAAGGTTTATATAACCTTTTCAAGTTTGTGTTTCGTTAGGGTAGTTCGTTATGAAAAAAACAGCAACGTTGATTGAGGATAATCTGTTTTTTAATTTATGTAAGTGTAGTTCAAATATAATTTCCAATCAACATCTAAAATATACTTCATTTTCCAAGTTTACACTATTCAAAAATATAACACTAAAAATTTACAGACTTTTTGCAGATAAGCACAGAGTGGTTGCATTAACAGATGATTTGGTGTGAGTTAAATCAATTTGGGGTGTTAAATCGACTATTCCGCTTGAACGACAGAATCAGTTTTTTTGGTTATCTGGGAAACTAATTACCGAACAATAATCATAATTGCAGTTCCAATATCCGGGATTGAATGGGCAGTTAAATATGGGTGGTAAAGGGTTTGTAGGTCTGGCAGAGGTGCAGTGAGAACAATTAATGGAGGTGCATATTTTTAATTGTGGTCGATAGCGGAAATTAATCATTGACCAACTTTCGGGAATTATTAAAACAATAACGTTTAGTGGTAGTAACGAAGATGAAACAATGTTGTCAAATATTGCTAATTAATTAGTGAATTGAAATGAGGGCGTTTTTAAATCTTTTTAATGCTTTTTACCTTTTAAAGCTTTTATGGTTTTACCTCTTAGACCTTAATTGTTCAAGATTTTTAATAACAGTTTAAAATAAAATTGTAACGGGATTATTGATAAGCAAGAAGCCTCCCAACGTCGATCGTTGTGCGAAGAACAGAAGAAGTTCAATGAAAGGTTTGACGACATAAATAAGGGCAGCGTAAAAATTTCGGCAACGACTATTGCGAGAAAGTGCAATATTAAGTACATTACCAGCAACAGCAATTCGCATTTCCAAAGCAATTGCAAAGATTGAATTTCGCGCGCTCGCACCGTTTTCGACATTATTTATAATTATTCGCCAAAAGTGCAGAGCCGCCACTTATTTTTAGCACAATTTGTTTTTGCGGGAAAAACGATCCGCTCCGTTTGACAGAGCATTCCTACTCGCTTTTATTGCGCCGATATCATAATATTGGGAAACTGCTGCTATCGTTGCCGAACGTATTCTGCGTCTGATACGTTGCGCAATTTCACTCCAATTATTTCGAGTTCCAGAGTTATCCTAATTGCGTTACCATTTTCTACTGCGGATTCGACAGTTTTCGCGTGAAAAAGGCGTCTGCCTTCTGATATCAGTGGCTTGATATGCCGCGCGGTATGCAAAACTTTTTTAAGTTTCGATCAGGTCGGGTTCGGCTGTCGGACGAAGACCGAGTTCGGTGTCTTCGTAACATACGGACTATTAAAACGGATTACGATTCGTCCATAGCGCGGAATGTTAAACGAGTGGATTTTTGTTCCGTCTATCTTACAGGCTTATAAATCAGTCACCGATTCCTAGACACTAATCTTTTCGAGCAACTTAATCTACGCGAACGTCTGAGGTACGTTCGGATATCTTCGGCGCCCGGATAGAATTTGTTATTAATTAGAATGTGAGGCGTCAGATGGGACTTTTTGTGGGGCGTCACTTGAATAATTCAGATCGGGAATGTTTGTCCGGAAATGTACGTGGATGTATAAAATTACAGTCTTTCCCTTTCTTTATTTTAATAACGACGAAGTTGTTTCTATCGGTATGCGATTTTAAACGAATGGTTGAATATTGCAATATGTGTATATCGATAAGAATTATTCTGGAAATAATGAAAAACATTACAAAAAACTGTGCGTTTGTCTGCTTCATTTGACGTATGAATAACCGATTTTCGAATATTGCATGGCAAACGTTTACACGGATAAACATTTAAATGTGCATGTTTTAAACTCTGACGTAATTGGTTTAAGCACAAGCGAATTTAAAAAAATGTCAGTTTTCCATCGGATACAGGGATCAATGTAAAATGCGCGTATAATATATTAAAATAGGGGAGGGAATAACCTTGCAATATTTCTCCGGAACAATGTTCGATTGGAATAGCAGAATTAAGCATCGCCATCAAACGGGCGCGGCAAATGAACGTTGCATGTGCCTTTTTTTATTTTCGGCTCATGCGCGCCTTTTTAATACGCATTTTTGCGCGAATAATGGGAAAAAATACTCTGCATTTTGTATTTTAATTAAAAGTCACGCGATTGAAAAATGAAACCCGGTTTGCGCGAAACGAATCATTTTATATCGTCCCGGATGTATCTTACTGATTGTTATTCGGACATGCAGTTTTTTTTGTCGCTTAATTGTCTCCGGCCATTGATTTTCGCATCAAATAACGCACTAATCAATTGCTATTTTAGCAACAAACCGCTCGGACTTTGGTTAATTACGAGTCGAGTGTTGTCTCGACAAAAATTGCCGGCAATTTGCCGAATTCGGAAAAAATTGATTTTACTGGCCCATTCATTAAATCCCATTAAAGATTATAAGCCGCGCTGTTACAATCGGTTCGCAATAAAAATAAAGGGACGGCAAAATAAAGAAAAGGAAATAGCGAGCGGGAAAGCGCGGCGAACAGAAGGGTTCGAACATTAACACAATAAACAGGGGGAAAATAGAATTTTCATAAAAGAAAGCGCAAGTCAATCCTTTGAGCTTTTGTATTAACACACATATACGTCAGCTCCACAAAGTCGCGCTCTTTTTTCGACACGGAGGCATAAATTCAAACAACAGTTCAAAGGTAAACTGGTTAAAAAGTTTCGCGAAATAACGACACTTTTATTAATTCAGCTGTACTGTCGCTTCGATTCGAGGAACAATCGAATCGCAATGGCATTTGCGACTTTCGCGTTTCTTTTGAATAATTAGGGGAAATGAGAGGCAGCGAAATTTGATCCGCACGATTGTGCGACATTATAAACAGAATGTCAAATGTCGCGACCAACTTTTGTTCCGCCGAGGAAATATTTGTCAGTTTTTCGACAAACTGCGGTTCCCCTTGTACGACTTTTGCGCAAACTTGCCTGATTCCGAGCTCAAAGCTTTGTCATGCATTCCATTAAACAGAGCAAACCTGAAAAACTTGCGAAAACCTCAATTATTTTCAATGCTGTAACCTCGAGTTTAAGGAAAACTGTAAAATGTTCGCGCGTGAGTTTATATTTAACCGCGTCTTGCAAAAAGTCTCGTTTTTAGCGTGCGCCATATTTTCTGGTCCTCGGAGGACATTTTTGTGTCTAAAAGTGGAGAAATATCGTTCGCGTGATGTTAACTAGAATTTTTGGCGTTAATTTTAGAAGAGGTACATGAAATACATGAAATGAAAAAAATTATGCGTTTAAACAATCGGAACGGAAGTGTGCTTAGTTAACAATAAAAACAGCAAGGGAAAAAGTGGGAACCAATTAACGAAGTAAACTTAATGTCGAAAAACGCGAAAATTACTTTCTGAAAATTACTTTCTAAAAAACAGTATTGAATGAAGTGAAAATACGTTTTCCCCAGAGTCCCGAAAAACTGCCGAAGTGGTTTTGCAAAAAATGTGTTTGCATATTTATCTCATTTGTAGGTTTGTTGATCAGTTTCTTTCTAAAGTATCCTGCACGATTAATGAAATATTCATACGAATGTAAGAATCGATTTTAATTCAGAGCGAAAATAGAACAGCGAAAGTTTCTTTCATTTTTAACCACTACATGCAATTTTTCTTTTGCCGTCAACTTGACTTCCAATATTCCTAAACATTATGAACATAAAATTTAATCATTTCCAGCAGCTAAAATTGCACCCTTGGCCCATATAAGTACAGAATCCAAAAAGTGTCTCCCAAATTCTCATTTTCTACCCCTCTCTCTTTCTCTCGATCGCGACTATTTTCGTTTGCAGTAAAACGCTTAAATCGACGAACACTGTAAAAATAGTCATAAAATTCCTCTGGGTTTTGTGTTATGGAAAAGTATGTAATATATTACGTAATTTTACGAAAAATACCTACGATATTTCACTGAAAACGTAAATCGATGGTACTCCTTGATAATGTATGGAAGTAATGAATCCAGAATAGTCATTTGATTTAAATTCCTCGTAAGTTTTCGAATGAGTAAGGAACCGGCATCAATGGAGGTTAGGTTGCCTGTACTCCGATTTTTTTTCTTGATAAACACTATGGTATGAATAAATTCAGTTAGTAAGAAAACCTTATTGGACAATTAGATCCCACATTTCGAAACATTTGGAATCAAGTTCGTATCGATGTGATTTTTATTTTGACGTAAAATTATCTGTGATATACTCAGTAGTAAATATATAATTTCGAATAAATTATTCTGTTCTGTAAAATAATCTGAAATATTACACGACTTCAACTCGCTTGTTAAAATACCCTAACAGTTCCCAATAATTGGAAACTTTTGGGATTTTAGAAATCGCAATTTCCTAAGTAGAGCGTCTATTCCTAATACAATTTTTAAATAACTGTCACTGAGATGCAAGAACAACTGAAAAAGTGACTGCACTTCCATTTGTTTAACCTACTTCATTTATCTTTGTCACAGTAATTTAAAAATGTTATTGAGAATGGACGTTCTACTTAGTAAATTGCGGTTTCCAAAATCCCAAAAGTTCCCTGAACTGAAGCTTTAAGCAAAACTATTGCTTAAAGCTTCATTGGGTTAAACTGAGTTAAATTCGTTAACCTAAAGAACGCATTTATGGTTATGTCACAATTATTAACCATTTGTAGAAAATGAATTACACTATAAAATCACAGTACTTGATTGCAAAAATATCAGAAATTTGACTGGCATTTTATTTCTATTATTAAATTTTCTTGAAATTTTACTCTCAGTCTTTACGTGACATAGTAGATTTTTTCCGTATCGTTATATTGAGAAAAATATTCTAATTACTAAATCTCACTACCCAATTGATTGATTTCGTCACTTGATTTAACTTGATTTAAATGTTCTCGTTGCGTCAATTATTACTGATTTTTATATGAAGATAATATTCTATTTAACTAACGCGATTTTTCTTAGTGTACGTTGCAATATATATGTTTATATTAAATACACTGTAATTTTATAGTATTTCTGTAAAATTACAGAATCTCTGTAAAATTCTGTTTTTACAGAAATACTGTAAACTTACAGTACAATTGTAAAATGAATTCTAGTTCGACTGCAAACGTGTTACCAACCTTCATATCACGATTCCTCAAAGCTCTCGTATAATACAGATTAGTCTTTATCAAGATTTCAATTATCGATTATAGGCCGATAGAATTAAATTGAAATTAATAAACTATATTTAACATTAAATTCAGTTTTTGAATTTTCGAACGGTTTTCGAACGTTTACAGTGCAAAGTGCAAAATTAAAAGTTTATTTACTGTTAAAATTATGTAAATTCTGTACGAATACATTAAAATTGTAAATTTACAGTAAAACTGTCATTTTTTCCAATAAAACTTTAAAATTAAAGTATTCTGTATTATTACTGTACCGCAGATTACTGTAATATTCCAATTTCCAATGTATTTACCGCAAAATCGTCTGTAATTTGACATTTTTTAACAGTGTAGTAGCTTCAGATTTCCTGAACCTAAAATTCCACGTCACCCAAATCCCGCGATACTTCATGGAATTTTCTCCCATTTTTACACACTATCGTTTGCGACCTGCTGATCGCTCAGCCGCGGCGCCGAATTCCCGTCTGAAGTCCAATGTTCCTCTCATCCATATCTTACGTTGTTGCCACGAGCCAAACAGTCAGCCGAGCGAATTCGATGAAATACGTTTGAGTGCGCAGTTTTGCCGTTAATAAAGCGCAGTAATTCTGCGGCCCTAAATTATGAAGGCCACGGACGCAAACTACTGATACAAATCGCAGCATTCGTAAACATAAATTTGCGCCGCGCGGTTACCGGGAGGGCGCGCAGATATATCAGAAATAGATGAAGCTGCAGCGGAAGCCAAGCCAAAAGAAAGCCCCGCGCGGAAAAACGCAGTGCTGCGTTTTTCCGCGCCGTCTTTCGCGCTTTTTGCGCTCGTCGCGCGAACCCCGCGTTCATCTTCAACGTTATTTGATTGATATAATGCTCACATTTACGTTCGTTTTTGCCGACTCAGCGTGTTTTTGACGCGGGGCTTACGCGGACGGTTTTAAATTGTATAAACAATATCGAATTGAAGCGCAATTCCGCTGCAATGTCGAGTAACATTAATTTTTACGTCCAAATCGCGGACCGCCGTTTGACAATACGAAATACATCGGACATTCTTTCTGATTGCCGCAATCGCATCGGAAATTGGTATGAAATTTTGACGATCCGATACGGGATTTTGTATTACTCCGGATCACGTTTTCCGTTTTTGAATTTTCGATTGTTTCGCAGAAAAGTGGGAGCTCATAATTTGTTCTGCTAAAGTATGATGGTAGGAAATGATTACGTAGGGAATCCTTGAAAAATCTTCTTGAATATGACATCAAGTTAATGTTACTGGAGATAAATCTCATAGAGTTTTAAATAATAAATTACATCATTGAGATTTTCTTCGAATCCAGTATTTCAAAACCATTTTTTCTAATAATCGTGATTTCTAAACAACTTAATGGTTCATTTTTTTTATAAAAGATCTCTGATTAATACAGCTCACTGTAATACTGAATTTCTATAGGTAGAATTAAATTAAAAAATTCTAAAGAACCACCTGTTTAGAATGTCTTCGAGTTCATAATTTATTTTCCCGGGTAAATGTGCGAGCGAATTAAATTGAGTATTGTTTCACGTTTAAAGCAGTACATGATGCGAGTCTATCTGTTATTATAATCTAGAATATTTGCACGCGAAAAATAAATGGCTTTGTATTTTTCGAGACAACTGATTTGCCGGTGAAAATTCCCTTTTTACTTTGTTTGCTCATGGTAACATCGCGATTAATTGGTAGATTAACAGAGAGTTCGCCGACAATTCAAAATCGATGCGAGACATGCGAAATGGTTTACCTGAGTTGTATTAGTTAATACTTGAAGCGATCGAACTATAGCTTTAATACGATTTTCATTAATTGAGTAAGACGTTCGACTGAGGTTTCGAGGCTTACGAGAGCAAAAATCACATTATACGCGGAAAAAAGTAATCTAATAAACAGAACCTTTGTCTCTTCTACGAGCGATTTCCTTTATACGTCAAACCTAACTTGGTTCATACAATAACATAAATGCAGTTACGTTCCATGAAATGAAATAAATCGAACCCAGGCGCTGAATTCTTCTTATCTGCATCACCTTCTAAATTGTTCAATTTAGAAAATGTTAAATTATGTTTTAATTTAGCATTCATTTCAGAGTCATGCACTTGTAAGTGATTGCGCCCAAAAATAAATTATTCGCGAATTGCGTGTAATTATAAACAAGCAGTGGATTTCCCAGCATCTTGAGGCAAAGAGAAGCTGCCACGATGCGTGCGTAGTTATATCCGAATTTTGGTAGCGAATTAATGTTTACGAAAGGCACTCTGGCGTAGAATGAAGACCTTGAACGAGCTTGTAAAATAGCTGGTTAAGAAATCCTACGTTGACGTTAGTTGTTCGTAAACAAGCGCTATCATACTCAAACTTGGAAATACGCTGTAGTGAACATACAAATATCGAAAGAAAACACCGAAACTAGATAAGGGGAAATATACATGTAGAAACGTCGAAATCATACGTTATTTTGCATGAGTATAATTAAGAATAGATTCGATCTAAATAATACAAATATATGACGGATTCAGCAACATTTTGAGAACACTTCACTATATTGACATTTTTATTTTATTCATTCGTAATAAAATATTAATAATTTCATTGGAAACCCTTTTTTTAGAAGCAGTTTTGGTTTGCCAAGATATCTTAGCGATTTTCTAATAAATATGAAAAATTCAAAGTGGGTAGTGTTCAGGGAATATGTATTTACTTCATTCAAAAGCATTTTTTTATCTTTATTGTTTGAACAAAATGGCGTTATCAAATAGAAAAAAACGGGATTTTCTAGTAAAAAATACAATTTTATAATTTTTTACAGAGAAATAAGCAAATCAATTTTAAAAAGCTATATTGAATGAATTAAAGATATATTTCAGGCACAAGCTCAAAAAAATGTAAGCAGTTCGACTTACCGCATCTGAAAACATTGCTTTGAGAAAAACTTGCTCGTAATTGTCCGAGCGCACTCGGTGCCCACAACACTCAGTCACACTATTGGCAATTACGGTTAAACTATTTTGATTGAATTTTGAGCTGAAAATTCAACCCAGCATTCTTGAAATTTGTAGATTGGGATTACGTAAAAAATCTTAAAAGTGCTTGGAAAGCTTTTCATTATCACTGCATCGTGTTTAACAATAGCATCGATTTGTGTCATTTGATCTTAGTTACTTTTATTTCACTTCCAGTGCTCAGGCAAAACGATTGATGTATATTTCATCAACGTTCGCTTGACAGCTTTTGCGAGCATTAAATATTTATCGAATCTTACTAAATATTATATTTGCTGTATGCTCGTTCCTATCTCGGTTGCATGCCGTAAATTATACATATTCGACGTTTGTATTTTAACTAATATTCCTCTACAATTAGATAACTAAATAAGACATTACATCAGCAAACATTTATATGAAATGTTCCGAGAAAGGAAATGTGTCATATGGTGATAATATATGAATCAGCCAATAAAAGAGTTGTTTATAACCAAAATTATTGAACCTCGATTGGGAATCTCATTTTATAATTGATCAATTTTTTTAATTCACAAAATTGCAGAATTAAGAACTTTTTCTACCATAATTAGCTGCGATGTAAATTCAGGTTACTAAAATTACGTATATTGTGCAATTCAGTTTTCATAATATATGAAATTTTACATAAAATATGTACAATTCTGATTCTCTTTACCATTTTCATATAATATTGTGTATATTTTCGAAAACCCTGTTTCAGTTTTATATATAAAAGTTCAGTTTTATAATACACATGATAAAATATTACATATTTTATAAAATATTACATTATATAAAATATTACATATTTTATCATGTGAATTTGATTTTGCACAACCAATTTACAATCTATAACTCAATATATCATCGACTATTTATGGAATATGAAATTACCATAAACTTCAAGAATTGTTTTGTCAAAACTCAATTTCAGTTTTTGCAACCGACATATTTATATAGTTACAAATTTGCTCACGTCTCGCAATCGTATGATGTACGTTCGTCATTTGCGCGCTGACGTTTTGTCTTCGGCATCCGTTTGACGGCGTCATTTTAATTACCTCGTCGCGTTTATTTCCACGCTGAAACGTTCTTTTCAACTGCACAAAAAGTGTGTCCCTTTAATTAACACATCGTAAACAAATTCGTAACTCGAAGACGTAATGTTACAAATTCGCAAAGTAACTGCCCTGGTTTACTTTAACAATCGCGCTTAAGCATTCTAATTGCAGTTCCTCGCGATTGCCGCGGAACATTCGAGTGCGCAATCAATTCGCTGTAAACCATTCTGAAAGTTTATGATGGGGTGTGCACAAGCGCCGCACAAATTCGACACTGCTAAGTAGTTGCAAATTTCGTTGCTTTCGCTCCACGAAGAACGCGCGAAAAATTGCGCATCTTCGACCGCGAAATATGTCGAACGGAAAAACGATGAAAACGCAAAGCAACATCTTTTTTCTCGGTTTTTTACCTGACTCGAAAAGATGAAATGCGATCTGTGCAATATTCAGTAAAAACCGTGTTTGATAGTTCCCCGGTGAATGTTGCAATTAAGGCAGTTTTTTCGTCCAAATTTAAAGTTTGGTTAAATACAATTTCGTTTTTAATTTCAACGCTGCAGAACATTAGTTTTTTGTGATGTCTTGTATAAAAACTGAAAAATTAATAATAAAAAATAAATAATAAAATTAATAAATTCCTATTGTAAGTGTTTATAAGAACATTATAAATTAAAGTGTTTTCATCGAGAATAAAAATAGTTTTTAAATTATTGTTCCATAATTTTGTATACCAATATTACTTTTTTAAATTCCTTAAGATGTTATTAACCACACTGTGTTAATCTAAGTACTTCTCTGGAATTGAGAGACTAATTATTAACTTTAATATTTCTTTGTTTGTTCAAGTATTAACTTTAATCATTTTCTCAGTTTGTACGATGTAAAATACCTTTTCTCAGAATTCAGTTCAGATATTACAAAATTTACCATTTTTTCAATTTCGTCTATTAAACTTCAACTATGTAATTGTTACGTTGCAAAATTTAGGTGATTTGTTTACTTCAAGAAAATGCTTGTACTTTCTAGTACGAAAATGCAATACAGTTACATATTCGTAAAAGTCCCTTTGTTAATAATTTACAGCGCTTTCATAAGCGGATTAAGTCGAAATTACTTGATCTCAGCTGCTATCACGAATTGCGAAAAGCGTGAAAATTCGTTAAACCGTAATTATCTTGATGTCTGCTATTTGCGACGTCGCATCTATTTTTCATTTCTGATAACTTTTGCGCGAATATTGACGATTGTTTGCTGCGCGAACGACTCCACATCTGTCCAGAGGGCGTTGCTACCTGGGTTGCTTTCGCAGCATGTATAATTCACGTCTATTATCGATATCCCTGAATTATATACGACTCTTAACCCCCGAACAACGCCGTTTTCGATTACAATAATCCACTTTTTCCTGCTCGGATTCCGTTTAAAAATGCGCGTGAAATTTTAATGGCTTCGCGCACCTGAAAATTGAAGACACGCAATCCAAAAGAGGATAACCTACGAAACGAGCAAAGCCTGTTATCCAAACTATCAAGCGACGATTAATTCCACGCTCAGCTCAGTGTAATCATGTGAGAAATTAATCGTCGTAATAATGACTAAACAAAGTCGACGACGACGATCCGAAAGCAAAGTCGCTTGATCTCTCGAGTTCGCTTATTTTTTCTTGCGAGATAAAAAAGGCCGTCCGGATTACTTCTTCTTCCGACGGAGCTAAATTAATGGAAAACGTCTGTCCGCCTTTGCGAGTAGTTATGTTTTCGAGCGACGCAGAAGTGCGGGAAAGCGTGTCTATATAGCGTCGCAACGACGACACTCCGCGAAGGTAAACAGGCTTAAAGAGTCGTGGCATTTTTTTCGTCGCCGGGTGATGTCATTTCTGCATTATTTCCGGTCTCATTTGGGTAATCGGGGCGGCGAAATGACGTTGCCCATTCAACGGTTTTGACGATTATTCGGGCGATCGAAATGTGGCAAATATTTATTGAAGAATCAATAATACAAAATATCGGATTTTACGTGATTCGAGCAGAAGCTGCGGCGCATGCATTTTGTATGTGAACGCGGTGAAATATATATTAAATTATGATAAACCGCTGAACTCTTTTCTTCGACAATCGCGGCGGATTACGTTCATATCGGGATCAAAAAGTATTAAGCGCCGAAGAATTACGGCCGGCGACTTAATGTTTCGCGCGACAACTCGGATTTCTTTGCGTTCTGATGCGCATAATTTTTTGCGCCACTTTTTGCGGACGTTTCGCTTTCCTATTGATCGGCCGTCGTGACAAAGGCTTTCGATCGGCAAAAAAATTGGCGGAATATGTAAGAATGGAGGATGATTTACTTGGGGCAAAGGGAACTTTGCGAAATGAATTGTTTCTTTGTTTCGAAAATGTTTGAGAATTGTGAAATCATTGAAACTGAATGTTTTTAATTAAAACTGGACATGAATAAAATTGGATACTTTCTCTATACTTTTTATTTTGTATTAAAAGTACACTGTTAGTGATTTACAGAAACTTACATAACACCACTTAAAGAAATAATCGAAGTAACTTAGTCTTTCGTTAGTTAACGCAGTATACAACTTATAAAATTACTAAGCTCCACTCCCTTTCGGTGTTTTTGATAGATTTACAAAGTTAGCTACCTGAATTTCATTCCCCCGTCAATTTGTGTCGCACTGCACAACACGGGCAAACAAAAAACGATTCCGCCGATAAATTTCCCGAGTCCTCCACCTTCTCATACAGAATCATCCGATCCCTTCAGTTAGCCAAACCGAATTTACCCAATTTTTAACTGATCCCGTTAGCAAACTTAACCAACCCGATTTCTCCTGTAACAATCCCAAACGAAATCCCGAAGAAACGCTGTCTTCGTTAAAAACTGTGTTGAAACAAAAGGTTAAAAATCGTCGGAAGTGTTCGAATATCGATCGCTCTTTTTGCCCTGACTCATTACTCGAAGTGTTCCACTGACCCCCTTTCCTCCTCGATTTTCGTACTGTTTATCAATTGGCAGTTTCGCGCAATGTAATTTAAGTTCACGTCCCTGGAATAATTCGTCTTTTCGCACGTTCTTCCCGATCGCGCGTCATACATCGCCCCGGATCATATAACAACTGATTCCGAAAGAACAAAGCGCGCTACTTCGGAATTCCGCGCGTGCACTTGGCTTCGGTGCGCGTGTTTTTGCGCCGCAGCATCTGAACTAAATAACAAAATGTTGTAAGTCAACATTTCTGACAGAAATTACTCGACGCGCGGCACTAAAACGCTCCGCGGACAATTTAATTAATTTTTGATGCGAGCATCGTAAATTCGAGCTAAGTCGAATGAGATTAAAATGCAGGATTTTTCAAACATTGAACAATTGTTTTATTGCGAGTGCTTTCACGGGGTTATGATAAAAGCCCGGCAAAGTACGTTAACTTTATTGCTAACGTAATTGTGCGATTGTGTTTAAACTCGGCGGCGACAATGACGGAAAAATTCCGATTTCCGTGGGTCCTGCTGGATCGATCGAGGACCACTTTTGTGCGGTACACCGGTTTATTAAATACAAGTTTATTGATTGCCGGGACGTTTAATGTAATGCATTTTCAGGTTATCAACGCAGATGCGCTTTTATTTCATAAGCCAAATGGATTTAGTAGAGTGGACATCCGATGTGATTGTGGTGCATCGGACTAATTCGGATGCGCGCTTTTTACTTTGGATGTCTCGTGGAAAGATGGTGGGAAATAGATCAATTTCGAAAGGGGTGTGATTAATGTTCATATTAATTATTAGGTTCGAATAAATGCGGTCGGTGAAGTTATGGATTTTTGTGTGGTTTCTATCTTGGTTGCAATTTATGCTTATCGTTTATTTTGCGAACAGGATTTTGAGAAATAGTTGGGATTAATTTTTTCGACGAACGCGTAGCTTTTTCAATGAAAACGTCATTTTTAAAGGTGCCGATATGTGGCATGGAGTGTATTTTTTACTGAGATAGAATCATTTTTGTATTGTACAGTGAAAAGTATCTATTGCCTTTCACAATTTTACTCGCTACGTGTGGTTCTGCGTTTTTTATATTGTTGAACTTTTCCAATCAGTCTTCGTCGTAGAAAAAACTATTTCGTAATTAGAATAATTCAAAAATAATTCTGTTCTAAAAACTTAGTTTTTGACTAAGTTTATAGAACAGAAAAATAAAAATAAGGATGCTTTAATCCTAAGAAAAATGCAGGGATTTCACACCTTCAAATATGAATCTCATTGGAATTAAAGTATTTGATCTCCAATTTGATGTGCAAATTTCACTCTTCAAACCTTTTATTACACAGAATTTAAAAAAATAACACTAAAAACTATTTGCAAGATAAACAAGTTAATTTACGTAAAACACGCAAACATTTCACTAAAACAGACATCTCGCAACAATAAACCCATTTTGCCCAAGTACCTGACAGAATTGTTTAAATTAGTTATTTCCTGTCTCCCCTTAACTCAAATATTTGCTTATTAGAACCCAATCGTTCGTTTGTCGGAAATACAATGGACGTTGCTTGTCACAGTTAAACATTTTTCTCCGTGCGCAGTGTTTCAATTGACAATGAATGAACCCGAGTAATCAGACATTATAAGAACATTGGTACACAATGCGTCACATTTTTTTTCCCCTTTTCATCGCAAACAACGGCAATTTACATTGCAACGAAATCAATTTGCTCGAGCAGTTTCGACCGTTCGTTTCCAGTTGAAAAATTTTGTCCTACAACCCGGACCTGTTTTGCAGTCTGTTCGCGCGAATAAATTATCACGCCTAACCGTGGAAATGAAAGCAATCAGAATAATGGCGGATATTTCGCACACGTGAGCCATTATCTCGCTGATTTGATAGCTTAGGAGTACAAGCATTGCTTTTCACTTAGATGAACAAACGGTTCAAATTCCATTCAGATTTTCAACTTGGCAAAACGCGACACGGCTCTTCCGCCGATTCGGGTGGAATTGTATGCATTTTTTCGAATGGCTTGTATTCACAGTTTTTCATTAATATCAGTCGCGCGTATTCGTGGCTTTTGTAACGTTTTTTTAGAAGACTAACCCGAAAAATGGAACTCGCGATCGTGGCAAGTGTAACGAGATTTGTTCGGCCAAATGAATTATGGTTTGGAATTTTTGTTGATGGAATCGTTTGCAGATGCAGACTTTTGAATGTGAACTTTATGAAAAATACTGTATAAAATAAATTCGATTTTCCACATAATTTAAATGTAACGTGGATTTGGTATTCAATATCAAGAAAGTAGATTTGTACTTTACGTTACGTAATTTGGTTTCAGCAATTGCGTTTTACTGAAACCTAAAGCTTACGGTGCCAATTACTAAAACTTTTATTCTGGGACTAAAATGTGCATTTAAAATCACGACTTTGTTGTTAGGAAAAGTGGTACATCGTCTTCAGAATTATTTCTGCAAAGTACCAAAAAATGTTCATTGACAAGCTCAGTCTTTTGATATCGCTAATTACCAAAAAGTTGGAATAAGCTGTAATGCATAATTTAAATCGATTCCCGTTGAAACGGCAGCGTAATTGCCGTTATCTTCAACAAGTAGAGCAGAATTATCAAGCTGCCGTGCAAGAAACTTAATTTCCCAATGGTGAAAACCGTGAGAGGACAGAAACAGAATGGCCCGCCTCGCGGCGTACAATGTAGTCGTCGAAATTTTTTGCGTTTAACGACAAGTAATAACTTAATGAACTATTATAGAAATCAGCCAGCTTTCAGGTTAACTTTTTTGCAGCAAAATCTAGGTTTTGTCGAATCCACAACGAAACTTATCTCTATTTGAATGTATTATTACACAACCTCCACAAGTTGCCGAAACGTTATCAAAATTATAAAATACGCAGATAAAATGTATAATCGCATATATGGATCATATAAGTAACTATACGACCGATAAATAATCTAAACGGAGTAAATATTCCAACTTTCGTTCCAAGATTAAACTTGCTTAAAGTTAGCATATAACGAGTTGTATACACAGCACGTCCCTAAGGGAAAATTCAAACCCAAAAGGTCTTAAGATTCAAAATAATTTTTCCCACATTAGAATGAAGATAACGTCTACAAAAATTACCACAAATGCTAACTGGTAGAGATTTTCTGGTTTTAATTCCATTAAATTGGAGTTTCTATCTCCTTGGAGTTTGCCCGGTTTTCTCACTGTCCCTGCAAACGCAGCGGCCGTCCGAATCTTATCCGAGTGCAACTCAGAAAGCGCGGTACAGTTAACACTCGTTTAAGCGTCGACGTCCAATTAATTTGCGCGCGTGTAATCTCGGTTTTTACGGCGTTCCGCGGGGACCGTGGAAACACGTAACGCCACTTATTATCCATTGCAGGTAGCCGCGGCTGTGAAAAATGCAGAGCGACGGCGGCTCCCTCGCGGCGTCTCCCGCGAAAATTGTTCGATACAGTGCGAAGAAACGCCGTTATTTAATCAAACCCGACAAAAAAGGAATGCGTTTCAATTCGCGTAATTAGCCCTGCGCACTTCGTTACGCGAATTATAATAATTAAATCGCACGGCGAAAGAATTGACCTTAATAACGGGTAACGAGGGACAGTAAGTTTCGGCACATCTCGCCATAAGCGTCGTTCATTTTCGAGCGGACAGCTCGGGTTAATCGAGTTTCGTATGCTAATTCGAAACAAACACGCGCGAGCCGAAACGGAGAGTCGAGAGACGCCGGTTCTTGCGAGTTCAGGTGGCTGCGTTTTTTGTCCGATCGGCCAATAAGTGAATTCGAGTCGCAGGGAGGAAGATGTACTTCATTCCCTGGAGTTTCACTGTAAAAATGAAGGCTTTGATCGGTCTAGACACAATTAGAAAAATTGTAAAGCATATTTAGCTATACTTACATCAAAATTGGGACATATTTTCCGGTATGAAGAAAATAGCAATATTTTCTGAGACACTTTGCTATACTTAACGGCAAATTCATATATAATTCTAGCAAAGGATACACGAACTTATTGCAATGTTCTTTACACTGGAAAGTATATCCCCATTTAACTATACTTATAGCTAAATATGGTTTGCTATTTCTCTCAGTGTATTTGTTTAATTTTCTTGATGTTTGTAGGTTAAGATAAATAGTAAAATTTGCTAGATTTGCTAGACTAAAAAATGCTAGGAAATTTGGTGAAAAAAATAGCATACCATAGTGGAATTTCGTAGATTATGATTGGAATTTGTTCTGTTGTTTGAAACCATGTTTTCACAGTTAAAACAATTTTTATTCAATTGGAATGAGTACATTAAAAATCCGTCATGTCCTTGGATTAGCAAATTAGTGGGACTGCCGATAATTAATAATATAATTAAAACTTTCTTTGACGGCGGCAAATCGTCGCGAGTTTGAATATGAAAAAAGTGCCGGCGGCGGTAAAGCGAGGCGGCAAATGCGCGAGAAAAAAGTTTATGCTAAGTCAGTTCTATTATGTCAGCGTGAATTGATGTTAGGTTGATAAAGAAACTTTGTTGGTTTAACGCGAGCTGATGCTGCTGAGGCGTTACTTATGCTGAATAAATAAATAAGGCTTCGGCGGGTTCCAGCCGCTTTCGTTGGCTTTTTCCTGCGTAACAGTCTGCCGATAATTAGCATAACTTTTATGTCGCAAACGCGGAACAAAGGAATTCGAAACAATTAATTAATCGCACAAATTCATTAAACTGCGGAACTTGAAAGAATACTTTGTCCTATGCTTTACCGGAGCAACTGTTTCTTTTCGCTTTTTTGTTTCTCGCACGGGGAATCAATTTTCTATTATATTTACAATGCTTTATGGCGCGATCTCGAGACCCGATCGAGAATAATGTTGCAATGTTGTAACAAGAAGAAAATCGGATTAGTAATGTAAAATGAAATTGGTCGGGTCAACTCAACCAATTTCAGCTACACTATACTGCTACAACAAGTGACACTAGTTGCATAAGCGTTTATAGTTTATCCCTACTAAAAAAATAAAAAATTAAATTTAATATTAAATATTAAAAATTAACATTAAATTTAATATTATATCTAACATACAAAATTGAACCCCTATTTAATATTTCATATTTATAATAAGAAATGTAATATTGAACCTAATATTATTTTTCATATTAAATTAAATTTAATGTTAAATTTTTACATGAAATTTAATATTAAATCTTGTCCTGGAATATATTTAATATTAGATTTAATATTAAATTATATATTAAATTCAATCTAAACATTCACAAATTCAAGGATTAGGCAGTGTACGATGCAAAAATTTTAAATCAGACACATCTGTATGTATACAAAGTATTTAAAAAAGATGTTTAAAAAAGTATATACTTCTTATTGCTCTACTTATAGGCATAATAAAGCTGCTCGGAGATATCGATTTAGATTATAATATTGAATTCGGAGATGTTTAATCACTGAAAATATAATGTTTGCATTCTTTTGCAAAACGATTATAAATCAAATCCGGAATCTGCTGAATTTGTAGTAAATTTTCCTTCCTCTATCACAAATCAGTACTTCACTTAAAATCGTAATAAAATCGTATTTCCAAAGCAATACTCATTGTTTCTACGATTATTCATCTTAATGCCCCATAAGTAAAATAAAAGTTGCAATCAAAAGTTGTACTCCACGAAACACTGCTGTTTATGGTTCAAGTGTGGGCAAACGAGCGGTTTTTTCATTTTTACTCGCAAATGCTGCAATGATTGTGTCCGGTTTTACCGCGCAATAACCGTGCCAGTAACAATTCACACTTTTCTTGGTCCGCGGACTCGCATGCTGCCATTCGAACAAAAACTGCGACATCGAAGCCGAGGGTCTCTTAATCTCCCAAGTGACCGATGAATCAATGAGTTCCCGATACCTTTTTCTACGACTGTTTCGTGTCTCCGATATCCCGTAGTAATTAAAACTGGAAGAAAAATAGGATAAATTGAAAGTAAGCTTGGGTCCGATGGCGCGCCAATATTCCATTCGCGAACGTGAGAAAGCCATTGTTAAGAAAACCGTGGCTTTGTCAAACAGCGCTAGTTTGTTGGGTTCCGGCGAGTATTTTATTTTTACATTAGGACGAAACTCGTTAAATGGTTCGCGAACGAAAACCTCTGTTCGCTATTCTGGACTCCGTTTCGATATCTCGGTCGATTTAATTAGTAATTGATGAAATCGGGTTAGTCGATGATTGAATTAAAAGTGCTACTTAAGAAACATTCCTTTCTCGAGTACTCCCCAAAATTAGTGTTAATTAAGAATTTATTTTCGAATCGTTTCATTGGTCATATAATTAGTCACGAAGTTCGTTGTTCGACTGTATTTCGCATGCTAATTCGCAATTAGTTGCTTGTACAGAAATCATCCATTCGTCCAATAGTAAATCAGCTTATTGCTGATTTACTATTTTATCTGTTGCCGATGTTAATCGAATCTACATTTGTATGATTCGCGGTATATATCCTGGTAGGAAGAGAGGTTATAATTTGTGCACAGAAAGTAGCGTTAATAAGGAATCATGGCCACCATTATACATCGTCAACGAAATCTCGCTCTCTATTTCCACTAACAATATTATAATTCTTATTTCGCAGCAAACTTTCTTTATCGATCTCCGGGCGCGTCCTCGTAAGTAACAGTTTCATACTTCGGGAAGTAAACGAAAAGTAATGTCGCAAATTTAAAACAATTGTCGCGGATATTTCATCCGGACGTTAATTTGTTGCATTTGCGCATTCGAACGTGGAAATTAAAAAAAGACCGTAAATAAATAGACGCTTTATTTCGCTCATAATTTAGTCGTTTCTATGTGTACGGGACAGATAAATCGTGGATCTTGTTTTATCGGATTAATATAGTACTGCGATTTGGGTAAGCTGCAATCAAGAGTGGCATGATAAATAATATTACATTGTTTACAGATATCGATTTCCGACGGTGAATGCACAAACCATTCGAAATAGGAAATTCGAAATTCTAGAAAAAACGTGGATATGATTCCGTTCGAGCTTTTGTGCAAAATGTTTTTCATAGCCGTTGCATACTCAATATTATGCTGAAAACATGTGAAATTAGGTTATGTATGACGTAAACTGGTTGCCATGACTCTTCACTCAATTTTACGAACCGAAAGAATACGTCGCGGACATGTTTCCACGCGGAATATTTACAGTGCGACGGTTATTTTCTGAATGAGGAAAGCTTGAATCAACGTGGAATCAATGTGTCAATGTCCGTTCAGTCGACATTGAATTAACGTCGATCAATTCAACGTGGATTCAACGTTGCCCCGATATTGAATTGATGTTGATTCAGTGCCGATGTTAACTTTGAATATCAAATCGATGGTTCGGAAGAAAAAGTCTACTGTAGAGATTGGTAAATATATTTTTGAAAAGTATACTTTTTCAATGCAAATTTGAACAGTGGAATTTTTTCTAAACCATCCAAAATTTGGCAATTTGTCTTAAAAAATTCATTTTTAAGTAAACGAGTATCTTAAAGTATTATTTTACTTAAAGCATAGTAAAGTATGATTTTACTTGTTTTTAAATAATACTTTTATTTTAAGATTTTTTATTTAAACATTTTTCAGTTAGAATGAAAAACCAGTATTTTCTACAAATCAATTCATTTTCTGGAGTGCATTATTTCTCGATTATAATAAACGAGTAAACCGTTCAAATGACTACAGTTTATGGCAGAAAAGTTATTAAATTTTAATGATACTCTTTAAATACCTAAAATCCAACAAAACTGCATTACTCAAAATTACATTTAATAACATGCGGAGCCCGTATCACTGCAAAAACGACGTGTTTTATAAGTGTTTTAAAGTAAAACGGCTAAACTCTTTATAGGGTATAAAGCATAGACAGTTTATGGTAAAACACGTGTAAGTGTTTTCCGAAGAAATGTTTTAATTTAAAACAGTTTTGCATCAGATTTAACATGGAAGCATACAAAACGCATAAAAGTGTTTTAAAATCGAGGACAAATGCGTTTTAAAATAAAACACTTGTTTTTACACTGATGACGTATCATACCAAACTGTATGGACGTATCGAGAGAAAAAAGCTTGTTTAAAGAATATATGGTTCCTCATGGGTGCAGCATCACTTTTTTGTTGTTTATCATTGTAATTTAAACAGATTACTTTTACGAGTTCTAAACAAATGCTTGTTTCAGTTCAGTGCACATTATATTCATTGCATGGCTTTACATTATTAAACCTGATATTAACTCTAATATTTCCACATGTTTTCACATCAAAATGAAAATACATTATATATGTAACTAAATCCAATTTCACATTTGTTTCGAAACATTTTACACTTGATTCGTAACATTACAATAAAACCCTTTTTAATTTTCCATCCTTGTTTCATTTCTTTTTTAGTCCACAGTTTTTTTCCTGCTATTTCAGATTCCGTACTTCTCCAAAAGATAACGCGTTAGAACAATAAATTAAACCGCATTTCACACGTTGAAATTGTTCATCGCAAGCTCCTAATATCAAATACATTTTCATTCTCGGAACAGTTCGGAAGTACTCTGCCTATAAATCCCAGCAGACTATCACTGATAGCGCTGATAAAAATCAATTGCCCCGTAAATCACGAATATCTCTAATTACAAATTACTTTCATTGATCGTATTTCCATTGGGCGTAGCGATATTAATAAGTATTTTCGGCAATCGCGCAATTCGCGCTCGGCCAATTTATTTACACTTGATTTGATTGCGTGGTCGGAATGTCCGCTTAATGCTATGCGTGTTTTAAATCGAACGCGACTTTCGACGTGAAAGCCGGCGAATTCGGTCGGAACTTTGTTCGTCGGATTCGCAAATTAATGCAACCGGCGCCAGATTTCCATGACACGCGGCCATTTTTTCCGAGTTAATAGTCGCATTAATAGAAGCGAGCGAGAGCTTTCACGAAGATGAATTCCGCGCGGCGTATCTCGCGCGACTCGAAATTGATTCGTTTGCGCAGCCGTTGACTGGAGATATTGCTGCGAGTTACGTGGATGATCGGTCTTTATGTATCTTTCAGTCACGCCACAATGATACATTTAGTCAGCGACACAATACACGCCGATTCAGACCGCGACTTACGAGAATGCCAGCGAAATCGATGCCAACGTGACTCTTCATCTAATAACCCGAATCGTAAATCAATCTGTACCGCGGACAGGAAGATGGCAAAAATTGACGTGCCGAACAATGTAGGTATTCTGGCGGAGGTACGCGATATATTATTTAGGGTACATTCGGAGAAAGATATACTTTGATAAAGACTGTAAATTTACAGAGCCCTTTAAAGTACTTTGATAGAACATGATGAATTAGATTTGATGAACCCTTAGACATCAAATCGATGTGTAGATATATATAATATACGTTAGATTATATGTTAGATATGTGAAACATTGATGTTTTATCCTTGAATATAAAGAAAAACTTTGATTTCACATGCCGTCTGGAAATTGTCACAATTAAACTGTAAACTTAGAGTTTGAATGTATTCTCCCATGTGAGATTCAATGTTAATGTTAATCTTACATATGTTCAAGTGAAAATGATTCACAAATAAAAGGTTTTCATTCCAAAACTACATCTTCGAGTGCAATATACTCTGACATTCAAAAATCAGCTAATATTTATTGCTTTGATAATTCTGCAACTGATTGTGAATAATTACAAGAGAATTTATTAAAGAAACATACGAATTAAAGGAAAAGTTGGCGCGGATTCAACATGGGAAAAAAATGAACCCATAATCCAGTAAATCATTGTAATTATTTCCAAAATCATCACTTTTCTACAAATACAATAACTTTTCAGCACGTAAACTTGCTGTTACATCTGTTAACACGTAAATAACGAAAATAATAATAACGCAAATCATAATAACGCGTCCTCAAATTTGTACACTTGACTAAACCAACACCCACGTTTCAGTTGACACAGCAAAATTGCTGAAATGTTAAAATGTAGTAAACTGCCAATTAATCACAATTCCGTCCTCTCGCCACCACCTAAAAATGCATTTATATCAACCCCCACCCTTCTCCCTCTGTAACAACATCGAAATCGTATTCGCACATAAATAATTTATTCCAACAATTAATTACAAATCGCCTCGCTCGCGGTCGGCCTTTGACAAATAAATTAAACATCGAAGCTCGAATTAAATAAGCAGCTCCCGTATAATCGGGGCCGAAAAAACCGGCGTAACCGAGCGAAAATGACGCCGTTCGCGCGTTCGCAAATTGCTGCGGCAAAGCGCCGCGCTAACTCATTTTCCAAATGCAATCGAAATTTGTTTAAAACGTTTAGCGCGGTAATCACCGTCGAATCATCTGAATCATAAATCAGTTTCTCGTTCGAGCTGTCACAACGCGTTAACCCGCGCGTCAAAAACGCGCGATCAACGCGCCCCCTGCCGGCAGTGATATCGCGCGAACATTTCGGCGGCGCTGAAATATTTACCGGGTAATTGAATATTGGATTGGGCGCGGCGAAAAGGCACGCGTTGCGCTGTCGCGCATTGTTCGCCAAGGAGCTCGCGGAGCGGAAGTTGCGGGCGCCAGTTGCAGCAACTGCACGGCGAAAGGACACGTCGTGGCATGAGGGATACGTTAATGAGTCGTTTCGACCAAGTTTCGGCCGACGAAAAGTCCACTTTAAATGAAATTGTAATTTTTCGGTCGTTGCCGCAGCTACGGTTTCATTAGAGGCAAACGAGAGCAATTCGACGACCTTTTTTAATTTGAGTTGCACAATTGGCGAGGACTTTTTAAATTCACCATGCAAAGTCGTAGTTCTGGTCAGTTTTGCTAAGTGATACGGTGGAAAATTGTGTTAAATTGCAACAGGTTATTTTACAACACTGAAAATTATACAGTGTATGAAAATAGACTGTGAAATTTCATAGTAATGGTAATATTACACTTCTGAGTTGAAAATGTCTTATTCGGTGTTGTGTATAACTAGATTACAAATTCCAGTAACTCAAAGCAGAGTGAAATTGGTATGAAAGTCGATTTGGAGACAAAACCTTTTTTTAGGTTTTTTGGACATGATGAGTTTTGCTAAAATGAGAGGGAAAATGTACAAGATTGTGATAGTTCCACCAAATGGAATTTCGGATGAATTATTAAGAGCCGTTTCTGAAATGTCAATCTAGATTCAAAATGGGAAACTGGTATGGCAAAATGCATCTTATTTTGGAAAGCGTAGGAAAGCGAAATAATTTGTCGACAATATGTTTAATCTTCTTTGCGGAAGGTGTTATTTGAGACGTCTTTCAGTTCAAACAGGAAGTGTACATAATCATTTCATGAGCTGAAATGTACTTTACGCGAGACATTCCTATTACAATTCTTGAATGGTATCACTTCGTCTTTTGGAATTTCCATTTATTTATGCCATGTTGCATATATGTATATATACTTGACGAAATATTTTGCAGTCGCATTTTGTCGCGCGATGTTTCGCAGTCAACCATCTGATCATTTTCGTCTCAGAGAGGAATATGTGACACTAATGCGATGCAGAATAAAATTCGCGGTTATTGTCCACTTGGAATCTTACAATTTATCAGAGTTTGGATTTGACGTTGCAATATATTGTATTATGCAAAGTATTCATGTAGAATTCCAGAAATGACATGAAAAATGAGGAATTAGAGTATTAATTAACTCGATATTGAAGAATTTGGGGTAAATGTAATGGACCTGACAATGTAATATGTAACTCACAAAAGCATACGAATACTATCATTATCGTGAATTTGTTACGGTATTTAATAGGTGGAGCGCGCTGTAACGGAATCGCTATTCAGAGTAATTAAATTCTTTCCAGGCAACGAAATTTGATCGTATTGTATTTGACGACTAAGCTTATATAATTGTAATTTATATTAGCCAGTTATATTTTATATTACATAAATACGATAAACAACGGATAGTACACTGTCAAAAATCGACGGTGTAAAGTGTCAGCACAATGAAAAATATAGAGGGATTCTTCCGTTGCATTACTAACTTTACACCTTTAGGATTACGCGTGAACATCGAAAAAATGTAAAAATATAAACAAAAAGTCACGCCAATCGCTACCTCAAATCTAAAATACGACGAAGCTGTGGAAACTGGCAACTCCAATTCTAACCTATTTGAGCCAATGACAACTTTATTTTTGATTTTTTTGTTCTTACCTTATTAATGAAGAGAAAAGTCATTTTAACACCATGCAAATATTTATCTTCACTGATTTGCACTGATTTGTGTATTTATGGGAGATTTCATTTGTTACTGAAAAGTAACACCGGCCACTGTTACACTTACACCAAATTTTAACAGCGGATTATTTACAGCGTAGATATACACGTTTGAAAAAGTGCATCGTTAAATTTATCTCACTTCTTTATTCTGATATATGTGAAATAGTAATTTGAAATAAATTACGTTTAATCTTTATTACTCTTAAAATTTGGCGTTTATAGTTATTATATTTTATCTCGCTAATTTAATTCCGTAATAAGTTAACTGACTTATTTTAATCTGATAAATTGGACATTCTTGAAAGTTTGTTCAATTACTTATAATCTCATACTGAATATGTTGTTCTGATTATATTTAAAACTATTTCAAGTAAAAAACTAGTTTTGAAAAAGTTAAAGTTCATTTTGTCGGAGCCAAAATGTAGGTATTGCCTTTGAGAAGTTTAATATAACATAAACTGTTTCCATTTTAACATTCTTATTTGCATGAATCAACCTGACATTCATATATGGAAACTCGTGCAATTGCAACATATTTTCAATTGTAATTTTTTTATTTTTGATTTGATAAATAGTAATTTGAGTAAACGTCGAAATTTGATATGATTTATTTTTCATACTAGTTTTAATGTATCCTCATACAGTATCAAAAATATTTAAATAAACTGCAATAGATATAATATTCTTTTGAATGAAAGTAAATCTAATATGAAAAATAATAACATAACCGCTACTTTAAAACATGGTTCACTACAGATATAATAATAATGTATCAGAATATATTTTTTTGAAATTCTCGAAAGTGCTATTTCCACTAGAACTATGATCAAGAGCATTTCATGTACATTATCCAAATGGCCTCTTTGACAAAGTTCGGCTTCGATTTTATCGACCAAACAATGGTTAATATGCTCTAAAAATGTGATTCTTCATGTCAGAATGTCATGTTCTTCGATTTCATTTGACGTAATCACCGTTTGATTCTCACAAAACTCGAGCCTTAATTCCTTCCATTAAACAGCCGAATTGGAATGCGCCTCAATTTATATTTGATTCCAGTTTTATTATCAAATACATTTGGCTAATGTCTATAATTCAACAATTTGACTGTCACAATCAAAATTTGTATACAATTATTATTTACAACAATAATTTATAATTGTTTACAAATGGAAGTAAACTTATTTAACCTTTTTAAAAAGCATCTAAAACGATTATTAAAACAACGTACGATAACGTAAAAAAATACAAATTCAAAAAATTAAAAAACACTTCAAATTTAATGAATATAATCCAATCCTGCGTTTTTATATGTTTTTATACGCAACGTACCCTCCAAATTAGAACTGCGGACTAAGCAGTGGACTTTTTCATTGCACGATAGAAAATTACAAGCAATTTTCTGAAATTACATTACTTTCCCAGACGCATTTCGTAATATTCACCTGAATTCGTAAAATATCACAAAAAATCAACAGAATTCCCTCGCATTTATCGCAAAATATTTCGTACACCAGTCTGCCTCTTTTAACGATGTAAACTGTTTAAAGCTGTAATTTGACATATAGCTGCCTGAATGTACTCTCCGAAACCAATTTTTCTCATCGTTTCTCATCCCCCTTTAAGGAACGTGACCCTTTCAATTAATCCCCGGCGGGAAAAGAAACGTCGATCGCGTCAATAAAATTTGAAATGCAAAAGCCGCCTGGCCGATAGATCGTAAATATGATCTTTGGGTAACATACCGTCGCGTCCGCGAAGTGTTATAAGTATATTCTCTAAAGCAGGATTTAATAGGAATATTCATGGAATATTTAGTGCTAATTGGATAGAAGTTGGATGGTATAATTTAGAGCCCTCAGTCGAGTCCGGGTCAACAACCTTTTATCTATGCTAGACATGCACGACGCGTCCATTCCTCGAGCTCCCGCGTCCATTATTTTGATCTAGTTACCGAGGCCAGTCAAGTTGGCAGTTAAGAAATGACGACCAATTATCATTGTTCGACGGGATCCAGGCGGCTACAATTTGCCGCTTGAAATCTCAATTACGCGTCGTTTCGGCGGCAATTTTTGACGAGCGCATTTCCGCGCGGAATTCAAATTGCCGTAATTAGGCGCGCTCGCATGTTTCGACTGCCGAGCGCCGGGCTAATGACTGTTTCATTCGATTTTGATTCTGAAATTTTAATCAATCGATTGCCCGCGGGCTCATTAGAAACAATCGGATTCGTTCCACTTGGCGAGTTTTTATTAGACCGTATTTGAACTCTCATTCTCCGCGATGAAGACAAATTTGCGCTCTGTACGCCGTGCCGCAGCATTCGATCGAATTATCGTCGTTCGTTTATTTGCAGTTGGGGTGCAGGTTTGCGACATTGCACTCTTGAAAGTAATGTTTTTATTGTAATAAAAACATTCGCTTATTTTATATTGATTTTTTGGGATCTGATATGGGGGCGTGGCCTAAGAAGATAACAGCGTATAAATTACTTTTTTCAAAGTAATTTATACGCTGTAAAGTAATTTATACACATTTTTTTTAAGTTAAACCAATTTTGATGTTGGTAATTTCAATTGGTACTTTATTTTTAATAATTTAAAGAATTGTTGATTAATAATTGATTGAGGAATGTCAAATTATCATTTTCAAAGAACATCCTATTAAAAAGAAACGAAATCATTTATTACAAATATTATAATATAGAGAGATATGTTGCGACTAAAATTGTTCTCAGTATACGAAGTAAATATTAAGAAGAATTGAATGTTAAATGAATTTCAAATGAATTTGTTTTGTATATGAATTTATTTGTTATAGTTTAAGGAAATTCAAATGGAGTCGACTTGAAACCATTCAATATTAAAGGAAATCGAATGGGATATTTCGAATCATAAATTAATCCAATGTGAATCATATTTGAACGAAATAATTAATATAAATTAATTCAAAATGAATTTATTTCACAATTGTGATTTTCCGGGCAAACGTTTGCAATAAAGTTTTCTTTATAATTAAACGTAAACAGAAATTGTAATATTAGATGTACATATTGTATTCTCGTTATGAATATAATCCTAACACATTCTATGAAGCCTGGATTTCAATTGCTGAAATTGTGAGTAGAGAATCCACTTATTACTAAAACATTCCACTTACAATAGGCAACTCGCCACGGAAAACATTTCTTCCCGGGATCCAAAGGGTTCGGGTTCGCGACTCCATCAAGATTTCGCGGCAGTTCCGTTTCCGGAATGTTTAAATGGAAATTGGTTTTTTTATTTCGTGTTAGTTTGGATTTTATGGCGCTTTTACGGTTGTTTGTAGGGAAATGCGTTCGCAACAAATTGTGTACTTAAAATTACAGTTTTTTCTGAGAACACCGCTGTTCAGTTCAACGCAATTCCAGTCGTAAACGGAGAATCGTTTGCCATGTAATTCCGGTTTTGATGTTAATTGATTCCGCGTTTGATCAGCTGCCGACGTGTTATTTAATTTTGACGGCATTTCTAATTTCGTCGACTTACTCGGCACTCTTTTAGTCTCCTTCAAGACGATCTCACGAAGTTTAATCATTCTTAAAACAGACATCTAATTAATTCGCGTTAACCCGATTTACTCCCGGGTAAAAAGTGTTAACAAAGTTATCGAATTCCTCTCGACGTCCTGAACATTTTTCCTGTCGCGTCAGTCTGCACCATTCACGGCAACTGCAAAAATATCAACTTCAAATTCCGAATTCCTCGATTCTCCCGTAACACGAGACTTCATTATTTGCAATGCCAACGCAGTTTGCAGATTCCAGTTTCACTTTTTTATTGCCGCAACCCGACACCGGTCCAAATTTCCTATTCAAACCGATTCCCCGATTGGCACGAAAATTCGTGCGTCGTTACTCGCGGAACGAGATTTGCTGAAACCCGATGAGCGTTTGGATTTTGCGAAACACCCGCGGAACAAAAACGCCAAATTCGCGCGTAACACCGACTGTGTATCGCAGTCGTTGCAAATGAACATGAATTTCAATGACGGCAAAAAAGCTTAGTCGATTGTATTATTTAATATGAAGTCACGCTGCGAAGGGTCGGGGCTTTCTTGGCAAATGCCGATGCCGTAAATCAGCGCGGTATCCGTTCTTTTGCGAAGAAATTACAATACTGTTGGCATCACTTTCAACAAGAGATATTCAAACGCAGAATGTGACCGTTCAGCGGCAATTGTTCAAGAAAGCCCGCGTCACGCGTATTGCCAAAACTACGACATTATGCCGACAAAAAGGTTTAATTAATCATATCCAATATATTGAAACTATCATTGTAACCCACATTCCGACTCTTTCGCGTGATATACGTGGCCGCGCAATAATTGTTTATCGCCGAGAAGTCACGGCGATGTTTATTTATCGATGGGAGATTGCGATTGATTAACGCGACGTCGCGAGACGGTTATTAATGAACACCGAGGTCTGCTGCGATTGCCACCATTTTGCGACCGCGCGTGATTGCAATCGAAAGTGAATGATCGGCCGATCCGGATTCAATAAGGTACGGCCAATCTGCTGTAGATGGCGAAATTAGCGAGTCGAACAAATTTAGTTAAACTCGCTATTGTGCGAGAGATGCGCGCAATTTGCCTGTAGGGTGCATGGGTGCATTATTTTTAATCAAAAAATTAATTTCATCGATAAACTTGTTCTTCAAGATGAGAAGTGAAAGTATAGCCGTCGGTGTTCGTTTATTTTAACATTTTATAGGAGAATTTTTTTCAAGACTGGAATTGAAAATGAGGGCTTAAAAAGTCATTTGAGACGTTTCGTGCATTGACAAAAAACGCGCTACGAGAAAAATCACAAAAAATAGCGACCTTTCAGTCGATGTGAATCAGCACGAAAGTGAATTAATTCGAAAAAGACGAAGTCTATCTTTAAGATTTGAACTCAAAATATGGAATTGATTTCAAAAACACAAAAATTCGTATCATGGTACGTATTCAAAATTTGCAAAATTTACCAGAAAATGATTAAGTTGTGTCTCCATGTTGGTAAATTGGTTTGAAAATATTTTCAGAATTTTTTTTTTCTAGTGCTGCTAATATATAATTACAGTGTGGAGTGTATGTTAGTGCTGGTGTTTTAAATGAAAACAGTTCATTTTTCTACCATAGTGTTCGTTACAATTCCTTTTTTTAGAATTTCATAGAAGATACAATTTTATTTATATTGTACCAGGGATTGGATCTATACACATACGATAATGTTGATTTCTTTTTATTTTGAATGCCAGGGATGAATATTACCTAAGTCTACCTGAGTTTTACGAAAAAATCAGATAGACTTAGAGTTTAATGTTAATTTGAAAATTGTTTCATATCAATCTGAATCCCGTAGGGCAGTGCAGAAAATAATTCAACGAGAGCATTAATTACTTCTATTATATATTCCGGCAAATATTCTGTCGTTGCGGTATTAATAACGCTCAAGAGGTTTCGCGAAGTGTGTCATATGTTATTATGCCTGAGTGTTTATATGGATATATCTTGACCTGCCGCATGTGTGCTCGTTCGCAAAGTGAGTGAATATCGTCATCTTATTCTATCAAAAATCAAGACGATGTTTGCCCGGAAGCTGTAGATTAATTACGAAATTCATCTGCGACGGTTTGAGCGTTGTTGACAAATCACTTGAAAAACTTACAAAGTAACGTGAAATGATGTTTTTTAATTAACCAAGGCGAGGTGAAGATACATAAATTATTCAGAAGCAATTGATTATCGGCGCGGAAATTATTTATAATCATCCGTAATTTGCGTTAAAGTCTAAGAAATTCCATTATAAACAATCTCTTTCTCGGTATCTGCCTCTTCAAAGTTGAATTAATCGCGTTGGATGACAAAATATTTTCTCCCAGTTCCTCGTTGATGAATCCTGATAAATTAATACTTTCTTATCTTGATGAATCTTGAATTTATCAATCGTTAAATGTTTTATTTACACGAAATTCTCGGTGAGTCGGCGAATATATAAAATGCGTTTTTTTACTTCAAAGAATTAACTTGAGAGAGCATTGAAGGGTAATGATATAAGAACATCTGGGAATAAACACAACACGAAAGTTTGTGTTAAGTTACGTTTGTAAATGGTCATTTCTCGTGAAAGTATTTGTGTAAAATTCGTGAAATGTTTCGTATAAAACTGTTGACAATTGCATTTAAATGTAAACTTATAAGTAATTCCTCACTTACATGCGTAGAAAAAATAGTCTGGCAAGAGTCTGGTATAAAGTCTGACAGCAGTACATTTTTTCTACGCAGAAGTTACTATTTATAAACAGTAATTTCTCAAAGATTTCTTACATACGAGATAATGTTTAAAAAAAAGTGATACATTGTATCTCACGTCACAAAACGTAATTTTCATGCTTAATGATCGTACGATAATACGGTATTGTTAAATGTCATGCATGAATGGTGAAATATTAATGAGGGAAAATCCTTCGAATTAAAGTTTAGTTTACTAATAATGTTTGAGCCAATTTTAGTGAATATTAGTCGAACATTTACGTCGTCATCAAATTATCGTTTTATTTGCAAGTTTCTCTTATCGGGTCGACAAACATTGGGGCATTTACGAAGAATAGATTTTGATTTCGTTAAATCAAGTTGCGGTGATGCTAAATATAATTTTTTAATGTTAATGAAATGTACACGACAGTTTAAGTGCGAATGCCGTCGTTTAATGTGCAGAATTGCAGATTGATTGAACCAAATTACTGTAACTTATCGGAAAACTCGAGCACAAAGCTTTCGCCGACATTATTGTGTGCGCAGTTAATTGTAGGTTTGGTTAATTTAGCCAATGTTTTGTTTTAATATAATGTATTAGAATAGACTGCGGTTAGCTACATCATTGGATCAATATAATTCAATCCATTGTAACCGGAACTGTTTAATTTTTTGCTTCGAATAAAACGCTCGCAGCCGTTTACGTTCCAAGTATTATTAATTATTCACACAAACAAAACAATGTTACGTAAATCACGCTAATCACAGTAACCAACAATTTGCAGTATAGTTGCGATACAAAAATCTCCATGCGAAAAAACATCATTCTGTAATTCTCCAGTTACAAATCATTCGGATTTCACGAGCGTCGTCCCTTTATAACGTATACCGAGTAATAAATAATTTAATTAAAAAAACATTATTTACGCCATTATAACAAAGGAATTTTTCATCATACAGCAGGATGCATTAATGCCTCTGTTTCCCATTTTTTTGTTTTATTACGCGCGGTTTATTAAGTTGAAAATGGATGAGATCCAAAAAGACGGAGCGTTATTGCGTTTTCACCGTGTTGTTCGCGATGAAATTTGATGTCGCGTCTGAAATGGATAATCCTCAATTTACAAATGTATGTTCCATAACGCGTTCGGCAATCACATCCATTCGCGTGTTTCGACAAGTAACCCACACTTTCACAAAATAAAACGTCCCCCGCAATGATGCAAAAATGCACTTCGACGACCAACAACTAACTCGATTGCTTGCGCAACAAGTACCGGAAAATTATCAATACCTGGTATCATTTAAAACCCATTTCCGGTCGGCCGCGACCTCGATTCAAAGACGGTCGTCACAAACAGCGGCTGATTAATCGAAAGCCGGCGAGTTTTCGAAATTCGCCATCCGATTGGCGCGGAATCGGGGCCGAACGACAGCAGCCCCGGACGATATTTCATTATAATACTCGCCGGGCGTGGCGTCCTCGGACGTCGAAAAATAATTTATCATTAGAACTCTGTCATTCAAACTAATGAAACGCCCGCGATTCGTATTTGCCGTCGGCCATTTTTCATAATAACCCGCGAAATGAATCGTGCCAAGCGGTCGAAATTCGGGAGATCGGCTCGGACGCGATGACTGATTCGCCATCTGACGTTTCTTTTCAGGCGATGCGGTCGGCCCAGCGTCGCGGAAACGGCGGCCACGGCGTCTAACCCGGCGAAGCTTCCCGGGGATGCCAGGTCCACGAGCCTGACGCGTCCGAAAATGCCGAGAACGGGAAGCGCGGGGTTGCGGCTTCCGGCGAGCAAGGACGCGTGAACGCGGAAGTGGGCTCCGCGACTCGAGACAACGACAGGCGAAAACGGCGAGCGGAAAAATGGTCTGCGAGGCGTCGTTCGTGTGGCAGACGGGCTTCAACATATCACGCTGGCTGATGGTCGTCGCGCATGGATACTGGACGACCATCGTCCTGTCGCTGTTGCTCAACGTCCTTGTGAGAACTGGTGAGTGGAGGGTTACACTGGGAAGAAAGGGTACAAATCAACATAAAAAATGAAGTTAAATGAGCAAAGTTGGATCAAAACCATCGTACACGGAGGGAAAAGTTGTCTTAATTATTACTATATTCTATAGCATTCCGAGGACGAAGCTTCCTCTGTTAGTATTTGGTACATGTATTTCTCATAATTTTCTCGTATTATTTTCAGTTCAAATTACTATATTTTTATATTGAACGAAAATTCTATTTCTTAAAAAAAAACATTTTCCATACAGAGTCTCGAGAGGTTTTCAGCCGGGGACTCTTCACCTTCACCGCCGACACTGTTGACATTCGAAGCATTCGATCTTTCTTTTGTTTTCTTTTGAATCAGCGCGTCATTTGTTTACATCATTATTTGACCTTGCGTGAAACCAGTTTTTACTAGGAAATTATCACAGTTTACTACAAAATATAGTAGTTTATACTGTTTTGGAAGCTTCGCCCTCGAATTACTATAGAACTTTTTGATGCAATTTTTCCCTCCGTGTATAATTTCAACATGGCAAAGTAAGCCCAACCCTAGATAGAACGTCAGTTTGATATACATCTAATATATGAATAATATACGTATATTATATGTATATATCTATTTTATGTATGAATGTCCATCTATTATATGTAAAATATGCATGTTG
>JABFPB010000477.1:0-37794 GCA_022817645.1 Ceratoteleas bidentatus
ATTCACTATTTTTAATCTTAATAAACTGTTTTTATTTATTGTAGCTATTGTGGTTTAAAGATGTCCAGTCAGTTTTATTTATATTTATATTTTAAATAAAGAAAAACAAAATAAAATATTTTAAAATGAAATATAAAATAGCATATGTATAAAATGTATAGAAAACAAAAATATGTATTTTAAATTAAAGTTATAAATTGTTTTTTTTCACAGTCAAACAGCCTTAGATCTAAGCCTTATTGCTAATTATCCTACATATATAATAATAATTTTATATTGCAAAATATACCGGGAAAAAGTGGGCAAAAGTTAGGGAATTTTATTAGAGGTTGGACAAAACTTTTTTTTTCATTTTATACGATACTTTATAGCCAAGTACATTTTAAATTAGAATTATCGTGGTCTTTTACTCAACAACAGTATAGGGCTCGCATATAAATCATTGCATTTGGATTAAAAGAAGAATGCATGACTAAACGTGCCTCTGGTGGAACGCACAATACATGCAATATTTAAACGTCTGATAAAATACAGCTGAAAATATTTGGCTACGTAGCAGTTATGATAAAACTCCGCACAATAAAATATCCGGTCGAATCCGCGCACTTATTATCAGAAACTCATTCGTTTGCTTTCTACTTTATACCATTCATTCAGATATTCGTAAATGATTTACAAAGCTAGTTTAAAAGTGCACAAAGAACGGCCCACGTGCAACAATAATAACATCCAATGAAAAACGCAGTCGGAATATTCAATGTGGAATGATTAATCGAGTTTTGAACAAATAATAAATGAAATTAAGTGTCGCATGCGAACTTGTGTATATGTGCTCGTAATTTCGTTAATCGATATATCTAACAGAGAATAACTTGTCTGTACCAATAAAAATCGATTTGGCAGACGCGTAATTAACACAGTTTGCTGGCGGAAAAAATTCCGGACTAATGCGTCATGTATTATGCGGTTCCGACGCGTGGATCGACGGATAATTAAATTTTTTTCGAACACGACGAACGATATTTAAAACTGAAATACCAGAACAATCAGACAAGAATTGTGTCATTCGTCAACGTTGTTTTCATTGTAAATATAAACTCTAACAGCAGTCCTGAAAATGACTGTACTGTTCAATCATTGTTTTGGCTGATTAATTTAGAATACACAGAAAACTCAATTCGTCTATTTTAAAATTGTTCGTGATAAGTTATTTATAATACCTTCGGAATGACAAATAATTGTTAGTTAAGCATGCCATTTATAAATTATATAATTTAATTATTGAGAAACAATGTGAATGTAAAAATAAATCTGTTTGCTGTAAATATTAATTTGAAATCTAAAGTAATAATTATTTCAATTGCATATATGCAGATGCACATAATGTATTAATCGTTTCTCGTTTCCTCAGATTTTATTATTTTATCAGCATTACGATACATTTCATTATTTCATTAATATAAATGTACCGAAAATACGAAACTGCAATAAAAAAATCTACACTGCAATAAAAAATGTAGATCAACGAGAATTGATGGCAATCCTATATACTTAGGAATAAGGCTGCAAAGTGACATTTACGCGATACATTCGCCGGAACAATGATTCCGGAATAACGGCAGAATATAAGCGTCTAGTTTTCAGTAGATAACGCGCAATAACGGAAATTGATTCCAAGCTGTGATATAAAGTATCGTAGAATGTTTCGCCGCGATTGTGATTTAGGCAATTGCGTACTGCAGCCAGCGAAAACTCCGCGAAACAATGCCAAATGATCTTAATGTAACTTCCTGTCCCTTTATCAGCAAAATTGCCTGTGCGGAAATTTTGAAAGTTTGACTGCGCTCGAAACGCCGTTTCGCACTGTATAATTGAATAAAAAAGCTATTTACGAACAACATTCATCGTTTTACATTTCACGCCTACCATTTTATACAGATTGCTGTCAATGTCGAACTGAATCGTTTTAATCGATCTAAAATGCATGATACTTCGCAAAAATGGAACAGAATTTCGTGGCATATTTATATGAGGTTTAATGTTGAAATATTTATGTTTAAAGACTGAATGTAGACTTTTCTGAATTGGCACACAGAGAAAAACTAATTCGTAAAAGCTACGAAAAATTCGTACACTTTGCGATATATATCGTAAAAGCTACGAAAAATTCGTACATTTTACGATGTATATTGTAAAAGCTACGAAAAATTCGTACACTTTACGATATATATCGTAAAAGCTTCGAAAAATTCGTACATTTTACGATAAATATCGTAAAAGCTACGAAAAATTCGTACACTTTACGATATACATCGTAAAAGATACGAAAAATTCGTACACTTTACGATAAATATCGTAAAAGCTACGAAAAATTCGTACAGTTTACGATAAATATGGTAAAAGGTACGAAGTTTTCGCAGGGGATATTAATGGGAGTCGAGTTGGTGCAAATATGCGTAAATGCCATATAAACGTTTCTTCATTTTTCTTTTACAAAGTTCGTAAACAACCCCTTCGCCGGACGCAAAAAGTCAATCGAGTTGCACGGCTTCATTGGCATTGCGTCAACATTTCAAACTAAACGACGAGTTCAAAGCATTTTCCATTCGCGATAGTTGTGGTGATGCTGCACGCGACACGCATCGACACACGTGTTTCTCCGCAGCACAATAATTACCTCAATGTATACTGATTTTTCTACACATTTCAGTCATCGCACTTTCGCCACTGGCGTTTTACGTTTCAATTATCAATCATCGAAAGCAACAACGAATTTTACTGGCCAATTTGCGATGTATGATTGAATTTGAAACGTGCCAGCCGATATCAATTGCGTAATGTTCAAAGGGTAAAAAATTGGGCTTAAACAAAATTATTTAAAAGCTATTGATTCTGAAACCAACAGATCGATAACTGGGATGAATCAAGTATTCGTTCAAATTTGCACTGAATAAGATGTCTACTTAGACTTAGAGAACAATATGCTGAGTTTGAATGAGTGCTTGTACTAGAAAGATTCAAATTAATAATAATTAAATTGAAAATTTTTGAAATCTTTTCAAAAATATTCTGCACTTTATTGGTCCAAGGCATCTTGTTAAAAAATGTTTACCCCTATTGAAACACTGCAAAATATTAGTTGTTGCAGTAGAATTTCAACGTGAAAAATCAATTGTTTACATTATTAACCGTGTAAACATACACGTGACCAAAGTCTAATGTAGCAGCACTAGAATTTCTGTTACAAAATTTCATCTGATATGTTCTTCAAAATTGGCAGAACTGGGATTATGATTTTATGTGCTAGTGTTTGGAGTATATAAGGGTGTGTTTGTTGAAGCATTAAGATAATGAAAATTACAATTTTCTTCACCTCGAAAACGCCACTTCACTTTAACAACTTACACTGGCTATAAAGTAAAGATTTGTTTTTTCCAGAAACGCGCCATACAGAAATTATTATTCTGGTTTTTAGATTAATCTACCTTCCTGCTTCAAATTCTTGAAAAATTGTTAATAACACTAAAACTCGTTAATAATAAAAAAAATGTGTAATAAATTTGTAATAATAAAACTAGTAAAGAAATCCTCTTAATAATTGTCAATAACAATATTTTTGTCTAAAATGTGTCAAAATCGCTATAAACCAAACTGGAGAATATTAAAAACAATATGTGAATATCCTTTAAATTGTTTAGATGCATATCCAAATAGAAATACTATCTATCGATTTCCATACGAACTTTCTCTATTTTTTATCTATTTATATCGGTTTCACCGATTCTTCATTCAGAAATGACGTGTCCGAACAAAATTCGGAACAGCCCAATTATTACACAATCATTAAATTCTCCCTGACGTATGAGGCTGAAATGATTCGTAGCCGCGCGGTCTAGCATTACGATTGATTGATACGAATAAATAATAAATCAAACTGCTGTGCAAGTGTTGATGCTAACGTAGCGCATTCTATCAAGCTGACGATAATCATGTCGTTATATCCGTCTCTGCATGTGCGTGACGTTCGTGCGTGCATTCGAGATCAATCTAGGGACTGATTGAAACCGACCTAGACAGCTAGACAAATTAGGTTGCCATTGCAATCGCTGGATCAAGACACTGGCGTGTGTTCGACGAAACACCCTGTAATTAGTCACAGCGAAACCCACCTTTTTCTCAACTTTTACCCCCAAACTCTCCTCGAAACGCCAAGTTTAACATATCAACAGTCAAGTCGTCAATTACAGTCTTCGCAAGAAAATCCGCTGACCTTTTAGACGTCAGCGTCGAATGAAATTTAATGAAATAAATTCTCCGCTAACAAAATGTGCGCAGCTGGAATTAATTAAGAGAAAAATGAGGTCCCGAGCGAAACGCGACTCGTTTAAATCCGCAGGGACTAGGAATTATTTGTTGGAACTCGAACCGAACAAAAGTGGGAGGAAACGAAACACTTATCTGGCGTAGAAGCGATCCCCGGAATTTCAAGTAGATAAAAAGTTGAGTCGAGTGGAGCGGCGAAAAGTAATTCGCCGACGACAGGCCGATGCGAATCTTAATTAATTAACTAATTAATTTCGTACGCATTTATCAGATAACCTCTCAACTTGTTCGGGCGAACTCCACAGACACCCAGCGCCGACAGATATATCGGTTTAGTTGGCGGTATGTACGACTCCCGAACCCTTTCTCTATTTACTGGCACAGTAGCTAACGAGCATCCGTGATGTTGTTGTTGTTACTGTTGCCGGTGCCGCCGCCACCGTCTCCGCTGGATTAGCAGCCAAAACTTTCCCGGCAGTTACTTTGCGTTCAAGTTACGACGTTTTGCCGCACGAAAGCATTAGTATTTCAAAAGTGCATTTATGATTAGTTCAAAACAGCGCCGGATGCGAGATTAAAACATTGCATTTCGCACGTTTTCGCCTTGGGCGGCGACATTTTCTTTTCGTTCCCACATTAAGTAGAATCAATTACTTAAAAGGCTGCAATTTTCGTGTCATACTCAGTTTATTAAAATCTGTTATTTTATGTTATTAAATTTTAATCATTTCTTCTCTCCTTCAAGATAATTAGGAAGAAGTACTACATATTAAACCTTCCAAATATTTTACCAAAAGAAATACCTAAATAAACTACATATGGCAAACATTTCAATACTTTTCTGCTACATTTCTCTTTATTGTCACTTTATCATAACATTTTTGTCATCTATAGATCTGAACATTATCAACTATGAGACAAAGTATACTAAAATGCTCACAGTTTTTACTTCAAAACAATGACAATAGAAATTCCCATTACCCATACCGTAACTAAGTGAACAAGCAAGAATTACCAACGAAGAGCACCGATAAAAGTTGAATGCATAGTTTGGCAAGTATTTTTCTTAGTTCGATTGCTCATCGGAGCCGGTGACGACAGGTCGTTGAAATGGCGCTATATCTGTCTCGACAAAGTCGGGGAAAAGTAACAAGAGCTGAAGAAGAAAGTACGTCGCGAATCAAAAGAAAAGCCAACCAACTGAGACAGCGTCTGGGAAGACACGATTCGGCGGAGATTGTTCCTCAACACTGGTACTAGGGGACCGTAGATAAATTAAGACTGAAAGGGGGATTGAAAGTTTAATTGCATGCACCACTCGAATCTTTGGTTAGATCAACTGGTTCGTCCAGAGAGAACGAAAGAGGTTAACTCGCGAATAAGAGTGGATGCTTCGACTAGCGGAACTAGCGGAAGACTGCTGAAAAATGAAACCTATCGGCAAAAGGATTGCAGAAAGGATTCGACTGAGGCACTAATTTGTTACACAAAATGTCACTTCGCTGTCTTTCATTTATGGATGATGCTTTTTAGCTGGCTGATTATTTATGAAACTCAGCACGAAGGGGATTAATGTTTCATGTTATTCAATGGACAAATGTAGTTACGGGGGTTTGGACAGTTCGATGGGTTTTACGAATGCGAAGGTGGGTCTTTGGATGATTACTGATTTACAGCGATAAATGGTTAATTAAACTTTTTTATGGCACACAACTTTGATGATGGTCCAATAATTTATTTACGGCGACCATTTACTGATTCCATGGAATCTGAATCAACGTTATTCGTTTAGTAATTAATTTAAATTTAATCAATTTAGTTTGTCTGGGTATATGCAGTAGGTTGCAGTTGTTTTGAATACTTTGTTCGGTGAAAAGTTTTGCCAAATTCTGTGGATGACAAAATTGAAGAAAACTATCTTCATAAATCAGTTAGGAATTTTACTGTCGAATTAGTTTCCTCTATTTCTTCAGCCGTCTTTCCGAGCAATTTTGCCTACTTAAGTTGGAATAACTGCACTGAGGTAACTCAATTTGCGCTCAAATTCTTTCCCTCGAACACTTGGTAAGACCTAGAGATGACAGGGACAAGTTCCAATAAAGTTTCTCTCTTGGTGTCTCACTCTACCTCCCTGATTGAACAGATGGAGTTCAATCAGTAAAATCCAAAACTGACTGTTCTAAGTTGAGTTAACATCGGTTCGATTAATGCAAACTTGTATTAACAGCAGCAGCTCTCACTTAAATAAAAAAAGTTGAATGTTGCTTTTGGCACCACTGCAATCTGTTTCGAAGAGATTGATGAAAAGTCAACATTACTTTTTTACTGAAACGTCAGCGGACATTGTAAACTGCATCAATTCAAGAAATCAACTTAGCGATGCATATATCGTATCATGCTGGGTATTATGTATTTGCTCTTTCTTCGTGTTTGCATGTTTGTTTTAGGTGCAATCGTATTTGTCCGACGAAATTCGTTCGTCCAATGACATTAGTTTTTTTATCCTCCACTCTCATTAATTAAGGCAATCAAATTGGTTGGTTGTATGCAAAGCTGCTGTTCGTTTATATGAAGGAATAAATACGCGTTTTTGTTGTTTTATTTTGTTGTTATAAAGACATTTATTCATTTTCGTTGCATTTAATCTAGTTTCAATCTTCTGTAATGGCGTACAAAAATATGAATATTTGATTGGAATGATAGCATAAATGCTCCAATTACATAACTAATTACGATAATGATAACTCCGGCTTAATAACCCGAAACCGCTCATATCCAGTAATCTGCAGCAAATTAAAACCGGCGTTAAATTAATTTAAATCTATCACTCAACGATAATAATCTGAATAGTGAATCGAATATCGTCGAATAGATTTCCTTCGTTTCTTTTGAAGAATGTAGTTAGTTATCATTTGTTTTTCGGAAAGCAAAGTGTTTAGGAAAAAACTGTAAGAAAAAACGAAATGAAAAATTATCCTTGATGTGACAAATGGAACGCGTGATTCCCCCAAAACAAAAACACTGAGTAAGTCTGTATACAGCTTTCTTCACGATCGTCTTAAAAGCGAGTCTAACTGATAATGTGCGTTCTACATTATTCCCGTAAATCAATTTTTTCAACTGTTGGAGAAAGAGAGTTACAACTAAAAAAATACAACAAATTTCAAACAAAATCAAAATCAAGATTTTATTCATTTCTTATATAAAAAATGCGAATATAGAAAATATATTCACCCTTTTACATAAATCTTTCTCGAAGAAATTATTTTTTCATGAATGAATTCGATACCCCAAAAGAATAATATTGTAATTCATATGTCCCTTTTTTACTTTATAACCTATGATAAGTTTTGATACTTTTTAAAATTAATAATATTCAATAGTGTTTTACTTTTTTAATTTATTATTTTGACTTTAAAATGTATGAACTTGTGTAGAATTCAATTTAAAAAGCTGTAAAAACTGAAAAGTGAAAGACAATTTGTTTTTTGAAAGACAGTGTTTTAACGAAATATTTGGATGAAATATGAACTGTTTCGTGATTCGGAAATGATTCGTACTCATTATTCAAATCACGGCGTTTTGCTCATGTCCTCAAGTACTAACTATTATCGTGCATATAAAGGACTTAGCACCTCACAGGTCGCGGCGTATAACGGGGCAATAAATATCAGTTAAAATGGATATTAATTAGAACGCATTTTAATAGAGGGACAATTCAGGAAGTGGGTCGCTTGGCTGGCACTTAAGCTTCGCAGATGCGAAAAAAGAAAATGGCTCGACGCAGAGATTCGAGCCTCGCGTAAGAAGGGAACAAGAGTGCACGTTGAAATATGACCGATATAAAAGTGGACGTCTTTTCCAACTGGAGAGGCTATTTTATTCTCGTTCCTGTTTATTGCCGTTTTTGCATACTATTAATATTTCTTATACCAATTCTCTATTTTTCTAAACGAAGACAAAATTTGTTGATTGGAGAATTAAGGACCCAGATGGATCCAGAAATAACAAATTTTTAGATTTTTGTAAGCCTCAATGCCAAAATTAACCTTAAAAGTTGAAACAAATTTTGCAGCAATTTTTAAAAAATAAAATTTGTTTAACAATTTAGTTTTTGTGCTACGAAAAAAAAGAAAAATTAAATTAATTTAATGAAAATTAATCGCAATAATCAAACTTGTCTTTTCGAAACAAAATAACTCGGTAATTGAGATGTATCGCTATTTCGTATATAACAAATATTTGAACTTGTCCGAATGCCTATTTTCTGGCGTATTTTTGCCTGGCGTTCAGTGACTCGTTGCATTTATTTGACCTGGTAATAGCCGATGATTTAGTTTCGTGGATTTCTATTTAATGCCCTGCGTTTAATACGCCGGCCGAATGTTTTCGTGATGAATTACTCATTACGGCAAAGTTACACGTAGTGCTTGCGTAAATACGTGTATAATGCGGACTAAAACCATGTGTATTATGGATTATTAGGCAAATCCGGCAAAAGAACGTCAAATTCTATAACAGGCTGAGCAAAGCCGACCGGATTTCGTTAGGATTACTATGGAAAATTTCATGGAAAACTGTTCATTGAATTCCCATTTTTGCCTTGGTCTAAGCGGATCGAGGTTTTTGCCTGACTTAGGGATTATTACAACTGCCTTTACACACTCATTTCGATTTTCACTTTGAGTACCAAACAATTTCAAATTCCAGACAGATTATTTCAATTTATGCATTTTTAGGCGTAACCTCCAACGAGCAAGTGAGATTAATGACTATACAGAAATTCTGTAACAAATCATTAAAATCATCAGAAATTTTGTTTTTATCAAGTCAACAATTTATTCAAAAACTGCTAATACCTTCAAAAACAATGTCTGTAATTTACTGAATTTTTTTAGAAATGTTTTTCAATTAATGTTATTTATTATTCTGCTTAATCTTGGCGTGGACAACTAACGTCTGTCTTGATCATAAAACATTCTTCGTTTTAAAATTTAACATTTAAATTAATAAAATGTAGATACATTTAAACAAAAAAATAAATAAAATAAAATAATCAAGCAATGAAATGTACTGCAACGTTTCTGAGGTAAAATCCTCAGAGTTCTTGTCGAAGGTTACTATGTGGGAACGACGTTCGTAATTTGATAAATTTTTTAGCGTGCCGAATGGAAATAGTTCATCTGTAAGGGAGTTGCTTTTATGGGAAAATGGGGCACTAATCCATTGTCTCGGTGTATCTAATAGAGTTAGCGAGTCGAGGATTACTGCAAAATACGGCAGCGCTTGGCAATTGCGGTACACCCGGCAGAGTCGAGGGGTCGGCGTACACACCGATTCTGCGCCAAACGGCGGTTCTCGCTGGTCTGCGGGTTTTATCGGTGGATTAGCATTGCTTTACATTGCTCCGAACGAGTTTGCATAGGTTTTTGAATCGTCTGCAAGGTTCAAGTGCGCCAATGCTGCGCGAATTGTTACGGATACGAAAAATTACGGTCGCCGCGGTCAGCGCCACCTTTTTGCGCCACCTGTGACTGAAATTGCTGGGGAACCTCGACATTGATCAATTGCTTCCGAGTCGAAAATTTGGTGGAAGATGGCAGGAAATTTGGAATGCATTTCCGATATTCTGGGACAGGAATCGAAATGTTGAGCATTGTTTCTGATATCCCAACATCGTTATGGAAGTATCGAGGGTGTTTCTATATTCATGCACTGGCCATGTTCAAGTGGAAGAGCAAGTCTGAATGCAAATTTCGCTGGCAGTTCTTCCAATTCCATTGTTCCAAAACTAGTTCTTCCGAAACTATTGATGTTATAACAAATGGTATTTTAATATTTATGAAATAGCTGACCAGGACAAAAGTTTTTCTTAACCTCAAATTTAAATAAAATTTGAGGTTAAGAAAATGTGTTAAAACATTATATGTTTTAATGCTGCAGTTATATCAATAAATTTGAATTTTTAATTTTGAATTTTGTTTTATATACGTTAAATTAGCAAATATGAATAATATGAATCAGTTTCTCAGATTACTTCAATGTTATCTATATAACAAAATAAATATAAAAATTTTATAACAAAGGGAATATAGAAATTTTTCCTTTGTTGTTGCTGTATCACACGATGCAATACTTGACAAATGAAAACTATAAAAAAGACACGACAAAAACTGTGAGTGACAAAAAAGATGGTAAATAAAAGAACTCGATAGAGAACAGGAAGAAGAAAGAAACGGTTGCACTCCAATCGAAAGTTGAAATTCACAGTTGCCGAGAGAAGATGAAGAGCAGGAAGTGCCTGTAACTGAGGACTCTGAACTTTTTGTAAAGTTACGAACAACGTTAAACGAAGAACGGATTTATTCTTTCCCCTCATTTGCTGTTTTTATTATAGAAATTTATGAAAGAATCAACTGAGTTTTCAAAGTCTTTCAGGAAACGAAACAGTTATATTATTAAAGTGTAATGTTTTAAGGTATACAACCGAATTTGACATCTTGAAACAACTTTTATTCCTGATTTCATCCGCAATGATTATTTCAACATTTTTCTGCTTTAGCAAGTCTTTGAAATTATCTGTCAAGTTGATCTACAACTTTAGATTGTTTAAACTGAAACTCCTCGAGACTAAGGACTTGGTGAAAGAAAAGTGGCTTATTATTAATTTTTCGATAAAAAATCTACGTTGCTCGGGGAACAAAGTGCTAGGTCATTGTTACTGTTTAATTATTTTCATGTCTGGAACTAAGAGTTGGGAAACGCGGTCAAAGTGACACTTTAATATGCGACGTGTTCGCCAATGTAGGAAACGAATTTAGCACTTTACTTCTTTCGAGGGTCATAACAATCACTTGTAAACTCGTTCTTTTTGCGGCCTTTTGTCTTTGCACAAAATCTTTCTTTGGCAACTTGAAAAATCAAAGGACCTTTTCAAACTGAACGAAACATTTTTTTTTATTTATTACACCGTACGGTCTGTAAAACTCAATACATTGAGTTATTTTAATTATTCTTATGATCAAAATGCGAATAAAAATCATCAATGCGATGAAATCCAGATAAATTTAACAAGGCAAATGGAATTGCGTGTGTTGCAGAAATGTTTGAATAATCGGCTTTAATTTAGTTGATAAATAATTTTTTCGGTATTTTTTTACATTTTGTGCAAAGCGAGTTTCATATTCGGGCTGAAATGAATTCGAAAAAAAAGTAGTCGGGAAAAAATGGTTAATATAATCGTTTGTAAAATTTACGAATGAAAATTAGTACAGATTTTTAATTATTTTTCGATTTCGACTCTTACTTGAAATTAGTCACAGAAATCGATTTCAAAAATGGTTAAATTTACCAAAACTTTAACCTATACAAAATGACACTTGATACTTTTGTTTCGGTTACTCCAAACGGATCAAAATTATACAATTAACCAAAAAAAGTTTATTTTGACAATATTTAAATTACCAAATTGTTTAGGTAATTTTAGATTTGTGTTTTCCCTCGGTGAAATAATATTTCTCTACATTAGAAACGAAAAATGCTTATTGTAAAAGCTGAGCGGAAAGGTCACGTGTGAAGTGTTTACAAACGTATCGCTCCGTCTTTCGTTACACACAAATCGTAGTAGAAAACGTGATCTACGAGTGCGTACGCTATCTTCAGTCTAAGACTGACTCGGTGCGCGTTCGAGAACGTTAAACCTCGTGTTGTTTGCGCTAGTTTTATCAACGTTTAGATAACATTTTCGTATTAATTGTACGAAGCAAGTAGGTAAGCGAAGGAAGCGTATGTTTAGTGCCACCAGTGGCACTTTAATAAAGAATTTTGAATTAGGTAAATACTTGTGAAATTAAAAATTTTTTTTTAATTAATGCATATAAACAAGTCGAATACAGTTTTATTTCGATATATACTATTAAATGATTTTTATTTAAAAATTCTCTTTCAAGTAAATTCAAGCCAGTTATTTTTTCGGAATATTTTTACGAAAAAATCGGCCAGTTTATAATCAAAATATCGAAGGACATATTTTGCGCGTTTGAAATCTCGTTATACGATAAATAAAGGCATCGCAATATTTTGAATATAAATTTGAAACGAGAATAAAAATGCAAGTTAATTACTTACTTTGATAAAATTTCATGAAATTTTCATACAGTTTTCGTTTAATTAGAGAGGTTTGCGCTTCATTTGCTGACTTATTCGGTCGTAATTGCATCGGTATTTCGTGTTCGCGAGCCGTGCATAATTTACTTTGTTTTTACATAAAAAAGATCCGGAATTGGTGCAGCATGACTTCGTTCAGCCAGAGATTTTTGTCATTCGGCTTCGACCACAATCTGGATTTGAATAACAATAGTTCCCGCATGGAGGTTGATCATGAACTGGAGCAACGACTGGATAGGTGTGTTTTAATGATATGTTTGTTATAAATCTGCCATGTTATAAATAATTATCATTTTAACAATAATATTTATAATTTGCCAACATTGTTCGAATACTTTTAAAAAATTTCAAATTTCTATACAATCCGCTTTGTTCGTCTTTGTCAAAACTGTTTCTTTTCTGACAAAAATAATGGTTAGATATTAAATAAAAGAAATTTCCAGATTTCGAATTTAAACGAGTATGTGAAAACGAGTGTTTGTAAACACGCAACCGTGATTTCGAGAGTTCGTGCTGGTAGCATCTTACACTGAATAATCGCATTAAGGTTCACAACAAAAACAAGTGTCTTTGGGAGAGAAATTTTTAATGGAAATACATAATACGTGTTTCGAAGAAAATCATTTTTGACGACATTGTCTGAAAATCGTCTGAATTCCTTTAAGCAAAACTCCCTTAATTAAATATTTGATTTAATGAAGGCAGAGATAAGAATTTTTTATTGATTTCCCTCTTTCTGATTTTATTTCATTCATTTCACATTGCATTGATCAAACGAATATTTGGAATCTGATTTATATTTCTTGAGACACCTTCATTTTATTGATATTCCAGATGTAGATATTTCATTAATTAATTGATTACTTATTTAAATTTTATATCACTCAAATGATGTTCTTCTCGGCAATCTATAAATTATAGTTAATTTCATAAATAAATAAAGTTCATTAATTTTTTCAAAACTCGATCAATTATAGTGGCATCTTCAAAGAGTTATCATATGTTTTTAATAATAATAATTATAATAATATATTGGTCACATTTCACGAATTTACAACTTACATCGAATTATTTTGGCGTTAATGACGATTTGTTTGCTACATTACAAGCATAAATTCTCTTATTAAAATTAAACGATACATATCTAATAACGGATGCTTTCGGTTAATAACAAATATATTAACAGATGATATTAACATAATGCGTCACATTATAAATTGTATTCTATTGAGCATTTAATTTTCCATTTGAATTACAATCGATAATCGGAACAGTTAAACACGACGCTAGGAAATATTAGTAATCCAGGTATGCATATTATGAAGCCAGATATGCGTAACACGGTGTCAAATCATCCGAAATATAATTCTGTCCTACGCTTAATTCGATGTCACTTTAGTCGCCAAATGAACAGACTCACCATGCCATTTTTACGCTTGGCAAATAAAGTTGCACAATATCCATTATTTTATTCATTTGAACCCGAGATTCTTCAACATTGATTCTCAGTAAACTTTTTGTCTAAATAACCCAAATTATTACTGTATGATGCTAAAAAATTCGTTTTTAATTATATTTAAAAAACAAAATTTTTGTTTAAAAAATTCAAAATAATTGTTTAAAAAATTCGTTAATATATTTAAAAAATTCGTTTTCAAATTATCGAATATTACAGTTTCTCCCAATAAATTCCATTTTCAATGTCAGCCCACCAAACCTATAATGTACCATTCCCTGATTATTCTCTTCCTTTTTCTGGTATTAGCCAACATGAACTGGCCAGTTTAGTGTGTTATATCGAACTTTCAACAATTTTTTAGGGTATTTTGCGGCGCGTAGTTGTCAACTTGTGATTATTTTTCGTTAAGTTGGGAAAATATCGAGTTTCACGTTGGGGCGGAAGAAAAAGCGTAAGCGGAAGCTCGGGCTGTGGGGTCCAACGTGCTCATTGGCTGGAATGCAGATACCAAGCATATCGCCCCTTTGCATTCCCGACCCCGGGTATCCCTTCGTCCGTTTTCATCGCGGGCAATGTTTCGAAATTGCAAGATAGCGTTTACATGCGTGTGCCCTATTTATGATATATTGTCCGAATGCTTTGCATTACTTACTTCTCACAATGTTATCTTTCGTGAGGTTCGATAATTTATGCAAAGTATGTTCGGAGGATCGGGACATGTTTTACATATAAGATAACCTATACGAAAGGGCGATCGGGACTATCGGATTAATTTTTATGTTATCGCCTGATATAGGGTTGCTCTCTTCAAATTTATCGATGCAGTTTTTTATATTATCATTTAGATTTACTATGCAGAATTTTTAAATTTACGCAGATATGTTCAATATTATTAAAAAGTGCATAAATAAATTTTAGTTGATACAGAGAACAGACGATTTAAATCTGTTATAAAATCATTTACTGATAAAAAGATTTCTAAAAACAAAGACATAATAGGAAAGTTCGGAGACTTACACATATTGCATTAGTATCGACCAATTAAATTGATAATATTTTGTAACAACTTATCATTATTGCTTCTTGTTCTTTTTTACTTTTTTATTACCGAACACTTCCGAATAGCATTTCGAAAGTTACCCTCGAGTTACGAACTAGTTAATGATTAACGAAAACGACGCAGGAACATCAATTACGAAAATTAAATAACTTCAATGCATTTATCAGAGTTGACGTAAAAAAGTTTTATTTTCTGTAGTAACTCTAATAACAAAATAAATCAACGACGCATCTACAACAAAATATCTCGTGAGATACGGTAAACATTTTCAAAATAAATTAATGGAAGAGAAATTACATAATTATCAAATATGAAAACGGTGCATGTATGCCAAATAAGTAAATATCAAACAAGGTTACATTGTTGAATTTACATTATATTTATGCTATTTTACAATGTATTAAACTATCACACTGAACTTTATTACAAAAACTGCGAAATTACCATTTTTTTAATAAAAAATGGTAATTTTTAATTTAAAAAAATGGTAAAGAATTACCATTGAATGAAAAAACGGTAAAAATGGTAAACTGCAAAAATGGTAAAAATGGTAAAAACTGTATATTTTTTACTATAAAAATGATTTAAAAAATATACAATTACCATTCACCATTCTTTTATAAAAAATGGCATTCTTTTATTTTTTATTTTAAAAAATTGTAATTTTTGTAACCATCAAAATATTCCCTCCTGTATTTTTCCGATTCGCAACTCTGAAAAAACATGTTTTGGCTTGCGATGAAATCCAATATACGTTATTAACGTGCGAAAATAAACTTTCCCGTGAAAGTAAACACGGCAAAAATAAGTGGTTTGGCCCTCGGGACACAAAACTGACATAACCAGTTAGTTCCGGTCGGTTAGGAGTGATCTGACCTTCGAGCATGTGTAGTCACGAAACGCCGCGAGTCATTAAAGAATTTCGCGCGACCGAGCTCGACAAGCATTAGCCGGATAAGTCGGCTCGCGCGATCGCGCCGACTGTTTACCGTGGCGCTGTTAACAGTACGGTTATCTGCCGCTTAGCACCATTGCGCAAGCTGGGCAGGGGGCGGACGCACCGACCGATAACGAATCACCCGAAAGGGCGCGCGACACAATGGGCCCGCGTTCCAGACGCCATGAAGATTCGGTAATTGAATTATATCCCGATAATACCTTATCGCACAACTAGCGGCACAGAATATTTTCTGCTGGCATCCAATTTCACAAGGATATTTGCGAAAAAACAATCAACAGATATTGCTGTGGAAAAAAAGATATCAGTTCTATGAGCTGTAGGAAAGATTGTCGAGGTGTTGGGGATTTGATAGGAATGTTTGTGCTGACTTCAATTATAGGATGAAATCTATGTTGAAAGGTGAAGAGTTGTCTAAATGGACAATTTTCACTTGTTTTCGACAATGGGAACTAGTATATTCAGAGATAATTAATTAAGCAGTTTTATTTTATTAATTAAGATTTTCAATTAAAAAGCGATTTAATTAATAGTTAATGAGTTAAAGCTTCCATAGAATGACAAATGAGAAGAATTTTCCGTGTAGAATTGAAGATATATACATGATTTCATCCTAGGTGAACATACTATTATTTCAATAATATAGTAACTTTTAGTTTGACGCTATTTGGCCCTTCGATATTTAATATTTAATCCAGATTAAAAATTCGTTAAACACAGAAAAACAGATATCAGCTAGTCACCAGTTTTTTCTCTGAACGGCACTCAAATAAAATAAGTTGTACCTCAAAAGTCCTACCGAATATAGACCTGATCTACTTGTAAATACCTGATTCGGCACAGCAGCGATACATTTGCATTATATGGAAATAGATATATGCGAACAATATTACATTACACTGTATTAATATAATAATACATGATTGTAATTGAATAGGAACATGCGCTGCATTTATCCGATAATGGCTACATCACAAAGCATTATAAATAACAATTTCAGGTAACACAAATAATTCCTCCTTGGATCTTGTAAAGCGTAATTTTTTCAATCATATTTGTAATGAGGAAATGAGGAGAAAAAATAAACCCCAAACCGTCGCGATTTGAAATTAATTAAAAAAAATACATTAAGCACGTTTTTGCAGTTACAATTAGAGACGTTGCGATCTCGCGAAAGTTGGCACTGCGTAGAGCTAACGAACGTAACAATCCGCGTAATTTGAATGCCGCGGATAAAACTTGGCGGACAAATTGGCAAGAATTGCCGGCGGAAGACATTCGGCTGAATGAATCAGTTTGATTATTAAGGTGGAGATTCATTCAAGTTGCGGGTCGGGCCAGAAAGTTGCGATGGGGGTCGAAAGTACCGCCGAATGCCTACTCGGCGCAAAACCTCGCCGTCAAATCCGTAATTGAACGCCGCAAGGCGTATCGCACCCTGACGATTACTCGCCTTTGACTGATGAGGCGGCATGACGTGGATGCTTCAGTTTTTCCCAGGATAGATTCGTTGAATCGACTCAGCATTTCCGTGATGACAAATTGCTGGCATCGTTCGCATTATCAACCACATACACCGGCTTCTCTGCAATTAGTGGAGTCGTTTCTTAACGTGCAATTCTGTTTCGGCATCACATTGATCCAGTAAAATCTATTATCATTTGTAGAATCTTATATTGGTAAATTATTCACTTAAATAGTAATTTTTATCGTTTGAATTGAAAATTGGAAAAATATACACCGTTCACATATAAAATGGTGAAAAGTATTTTAAAAAAATCAAATTTGTTTAATTGCAGAACTTTTTTACATAATCTTCGTATGTAAACAAACCTTTGTTTACATATTTGTATAATGTAAACGAACCTTTATTTACATAAATTTAAAACATAAACGAACACTTGTTTACATAATTTTAAAACGTAAACAAACACTTGTTTACATAATTTAAAAATGTAAACAAACCTTTGTTTACATTTTTTATCATGTAAACAAAGATTTGTTTACATTTTTAGCATGTAAATAAACCTTTGTTTACATTTTTTAGCGTATAAACAAACTTGTGTTAATATTTCTTTAGACTTTCAGAAACCTTTATTTACATATGCTTAAAATGCCTTGCATTTTAGCGAAAAGCAGTTCATATTAATCGTGAAAATTAATAAGAACAGGCGCAACAGTACCTGCAGTACTTTTTAAAACCAATCAACAAGCTTTGCAACAGTTTGGCTGTACTTTGCGGAACATTCAGTATGCCTGGGTCTATCACCCCAGCTTCATGAGTGTAAGCGGATTACTATCTGAAGATCGAAACTCTTGTTAATTTTTGTCGCGAAATAAATTACGAGCGGCTTTGCTGATGGGACAAATCTGTTTGACGTAGGCAGGATACGATAAAATGTCTAATTTAATCAACGAATGTCGCCTTATAGGCGAACTTTGTAATGAAGTAAATTCAACTTGAACAATTAAGACTGGTTTATTTGCGACAACAAAAGTCCGACGCGTAATTACATTTCGCGAGGATCGCCGTTTAATGAACCGAATCGATTTAGTATTTATAGAAGCGGTTTATAATTTCGGTCAATATCGATGCAACTCGCAGCATTTAAGGATTTGGCAGCTGGCCGAGGTTGCGATAAAGTCGTCAGATTTCATCCGCACCCAGCCATAACAATAGTCCAGGCGTAGGGCGGCGACTTTGGCCGCATGTCCGCGTCGATCGCACCATTACCACTGCCAAGATGACATTACGCACGTGCGACTTTAGCTGGGGGACAACGCATATAGACTTTCATTAGCCACAGGAAATGAAGCAAATACCGCGTCACCCTAATTATACTTGATCCCGACAGTCACCCGAAAATTAAAAAAAAAAAATTGCCGGCATGACGAAAGTAATTTTTTAACAGTTTAATAATGATATTATTATTAAATCGTTATTCGCAAGTTTTTGCTACACGGAGAGAAAATTATTACTATATTATATAGCATTACGAGGACGAAGAAGCTTCCTCTCTTAGTATTTGATACATATATTTCTCATAGTTTTCTCGTATTATTTTCAGTTCAAATTACTATATTTTTATAATAAACGAAAATTCTATTTCTTAAAAAAAAAACATTTTCCACACAGAGTTTCGAACCCGCGATCTTGAGGTTTACACACGGGGACTCTTCACTCTTCACCTTCACCACTGACACTGTTGACTTTCGAAGCATTCGATCTTTCTTTTGTTTGAATTAGCGCGTCAATTGTTTACAGTTTTATTTGACTTTGCGTGAAAGCAGTTTTTACTAGGAATTTATCATAATTTACTACAAAATATAGTAGTTTATACTGTTCTGGAAGCTTCGTCCTCGAATTCCTATAAAATATAGCACTTTTTTATGCAATTTTTCCCTCCGTATATATCCGCTCGCTATATTGCTAATTGGTAAAATCAAACGGCTGGGTATTGTCTATTATTATTATAGTCCTTACATAGTCCTTACGGGTATGACCCCTAAGGACTGTAATAATAATAGACAATACCCAGCCGTTTGATTTTACCAATTAGCAATATAGCAAGCGGCGAAGTTACCAAACTCTCCTCTATTAGGGACTATTGTTTGAGCTCATGAAAAAATACAAAGACAAACGCCACTAATGCAAAGTCGGATAATCCAGACATCACCTGAAAAGAAGGAGAGACGAAGGAAACGCGACGAAATGCCAAAAGGGGGCGACAAAAAAGGGTGATTGCTACATAACTATCCAGGCTTTGATGGAGTTTCGTATGCGAGTCGTGTGTCAACGAACACTACACGTGACTGGCCTAGGATGCTAGGGTTTAAAAGCAGAATGTAACTTGTCCAAGCATTCGCTGTAAAATCAATATGTCCGGCAAGCTCCGCCGGCGCGATAACGCGCGTACCATTTGCTATTTTCGGCAGATCTTCGCAGTCGGTCCAGGATCACGGGCATACGTGCCCCTGAAATAATCGGTCGCATTCGGTCCCTCTTTAAAATCCAAGATACCCGCCGATATCGCGACAGATCAATTTACATCTTTGCGCAACGGAAACGCACCGTAAGCGTGATAAAATGAACATTTTAACGTTCACTTCATTTCCATGGAGTACCCTGTAACGGTTTATTGATCTCGAGAAGGTTAGAAGATAGTAGATGGTTCTAATTCAAAAATCCTGGATGTCTCTCTGAGCAATCCTAATCCCTAGTTGCCTCAATCGAAAACCACTTCAATTTGGATTAGACGCTGAAACAGCATTGATGGATCTAATAAATTCAAACGTTAAATCGTCGCGGCACAATGACAGTCTCGTTAGTGAGGCATCTAAATGAAACAATGATTCCGGCTTTCTGGACGGCACGTACGTCTGCATTCCAGGAAGGATTTGGTGGGGCGTATGGACGCCCCTTAACATCGCACACTAGTCACGGTCAATGGTCAGTACAACAATGCCATCGACTTAATTACATTCCCACCTAACTCCTATTCCTTTGTGTACCAACATGCCGCGCTTTCCGTCTTGTGTTCACGCTTATCGCTCGTTATCACACACCACGGCTTCGTTGTCTGAATTTACTGCTTCCTCTATGTATTTCAGTGACGTTTGCACAATATTTTACCAACATGCAGAAAGATGACCTGGTTTATCTTGGATTATCAAACACTATCCCTAATATCAAAATCAATATGGGAGTCCATGAGGCGACCCTTGTAGGAACCCATAAGACGGCTCATGTGGGAATCTGTATAGTAAATTGACATGGGTACTCAATGGATTTCTAGATGGGTTTCTAGAAGGAATCGAACCCTGATTTTTCCACCCAGGAGTCTGAACATGTAACCACGAGGCTAAGTCGTTACATTTTGAAATTCAAAATTTCTAATAATTCAAATAATACTATTGTTCGATTGCAGTTAAAGTAGAATTTCTCCACGAGTTTTGAAGGTATAACAATTTTGGCCGAGTGGTTATAGTTTCAGACTCCTGCGTGGAAGGACGAGGGTTCGAATCCTAGCTACGGTAATGAAGTTTTCAACTGATTAGTTGAAAGATCATTGCCTGCATGCAATTTTAATTTGTTTAAAGTACTTAGGAAATTGATCTATGAACTCTTTTAGGAACCCCTCTAGGAACCCATCTAGGAACCCTTCTAGGGACTCATCTACATGGGAACCCGTGTCTATTTACTATATAGATACTATACAGATATATTCCTACATAAGCCGACTAATGGGTTCCCATATTAGTTCCTTTATCAGGATTGACCGCGCGAAATTTTTCCGGCAAGCCGAATCGACGAATTTAAACCCCAGCCGGGATTCGATTTAACGCAATATCGAATCAGACAGTGGCATCGATTAAGTGTACGTCGGACTGGAATCAGCTTAAGCAAAAAGAAGGAAAGCCAAAAATTGACCGTGCCAAATGCGTTTAAATCTAGACTGGCTCAGTTAAAGTACTTTTAAGCAGATAAAACTGGATAATTTAATTTTGCGGTGGAGTTACAAGAAGTTGTGTGAAACAGCGGCGCTCGTCTGCAACTGAATCGGAAAGCTGACCAGATGAAAATGCGGTTAGCGAAATTGATGAGCCAGTTGCGATTTCGGCTACATAATAAAATGTACTTCTATAATCACGGCAAGTTGAATTATCACCTTAATATCCAATTTGCCGTAAATTCGTCGCGAGTGAATGTGTAAAATGAGCGAGATCCGTGATTTTGCGTCGAAGATTGCAGAGTCCCGAAATTAAACTGAATCGGGGATTTAACACGGTCGGATCAAAGCAGTGGAACTGTTGATTGATCGCAAAGGCAAAGGTCGTGTGACATGATGTATATTGGCGAATGTGCAAAACGCAGGCTGTCGCGTACGATATGCAACTTTCATCCGTATGTGCGTCGAACGAGCATGTCGAGCGGCGACCCTTTACAATATTGAGCTCTTTTATTAATGGCCGCGCTCGTAATGGTCTAGCCGGGCGATTAATCGAAATTCGATACAGGCTCTGTCGCGACGAAATGCAACTGTTGTGCTGGTTGCCTTTGCGCTCGGACCGACATCGGTCTTAGCCTGGCCATGCCCGTAATAAACTTAATAGTATCATAAACGAAGCTGGTTATGGGCCACACTCGCAATCACTTTTGTGTTGCTGCTACGTAATGGTGTAATGGCGTAATGGACTAATGGCTTTAATGCTCGCAGAGAGTCATTTTTAATGCGCTCGAAAGAACGGCGCAGCTAATGGCGCGGTCGGCAAATTTGTCATCGGTCGATCGCCCAAGCTGATAATATTTTGCGACTATATTTGTCAATAGCTGCGTGGTGGTTGGCTGTTCCCTGAAGGAACGAAATGGGCTAATATTCGTAAAATGGGAGTTGGTATTTAATGACCATTATATATCAAGTCCCATTTTACGAATATTAGCACATTTCGACGATACAAAAAAGTCAGATACCCTACAATGTGGAATAGAAAGGAATAGAAGAGAATTGGACATTTTGAATTCTTTTGAGTCGTTTTGAATACTGAATCTGAATTCTTCGTTAGGAATAAAAAGGAATTCGTTGTTAAACAGTGAATTCCTGAGGCCTAACTCTTAAATCTGCTGTAAGACATAACCTGCAAATTCATACATTTCCACATATAACAGAGGTTTATACCTGTTTAAAACAACATTACATTTGAATTATTGGAAATTATTGGACATTACTCAGTTTGTCACTAAAAAGACTGAGGTTAGCATTCAATTCAGTAGCAATGAACATAACTCATAATTTTTCTTTGAATGTCGTTTGAGGAATTGAAAACAAAATGAATTCCTTCCGTGAAATTCAAACATTTTCCCAAATGAGACCATTTTTAGTCTGGAATAGAACAGAACTGAAAAGAATCGAGAATAATAAAATGAATCCTGAATCTTTCCCAAAAACAATTCACTTGATTTTTTGTTAATTATTTTCTATTCTTTTCTATTCGATATTTTTTGCAGGGTAAACTGCGGCCAGTGTATTGTTTAATAATTCCAATCGAAATTATGTACTTATGTTGTCGAAAATTTTCGACAACGCCTAATAAGGATTGTTAATAACTATATCTATGCGATACATATTTATATAGATATATCTATATATATTTATATACCTATGAATGCAATATTAATGAACTTGTATCTTTTTCTGTTGTAGGTAAGTCATATTCATGATCAGTTTACGAATGGTAGGACTAAAAGGGCCTCGCTCAAAATGTAAGTGAATCACGAAGCAAACACGGAATCAAGGTGAAATGTCGGTAACCCTACTTTACCGACATTGCCCAAAAGTATGTGATTTTGCGTAATTATATTTATTTACACATTATAAATATTGAAAGTCGAGCTTTATGTTGCTTGTAAAAATACAACTGCGGATTTTAATCATTTTCTAGATTCTAAATTGGTTTTCGGTGACCATTTCTGCAACGAAGTCATTCAACTTTTTCCAGCATCGTGATAATTTCCTTCAAATAATTCTCGTTGGAAACAAACTTCAAAATTACGCAAATACTACTAAAGATTAAAAAAATCAATTTTACGAACTACTGCAAAGCTTGAGTTTTGATATTCCATAAGGGATCCGCAATATTTTTAACAATTATTTGAAAATATTATTCGAAACAATTATTTCTAATATTACGAATGGTATTTTACCTTAACTAGCAACATCAAATGAACAAGTCAATTTTATGTTTAGAACGGTGTGGCAACACATTACCCTAATCATAAAATTCATAATTGTCCTTCGTCATACCAACTTTGATTTACGATCTGTTTGAATTACACTTTTTCTCGAGAAAATACACTCGAGAAAAAATGTAACAAAGAGACTGCGAGAAATGTTGTACATTTTCCCCTGTGCTTTTACGATTTATGCAGTTTAATGGTCGCTGTAACTTGAAAAAAACTTACATTTTTTAATATCATCTGCTTAAATAGAATTTTTACTAGCACTTACCCGAATTACGTTTTAGCGTTGAAAGTTAAATTGAATAATTTAAGTTAACAGTTTTTATATCTGGTTTTGACATTGTATTACAACTTTCGGATTTACAGTATATCGTATTGTTTCTTTGCAATAAAATCTCGCGAAACAATTTACGAAACATTAACTGAAATCTTGACTTTTTGACAAAAAATATTGGTACAGTGTTCTTGTAACTTTTTAACTAAATTTTGTCCGTCTTGATTCGAGATTCCTTTTCAAGATTATCCAACCAATCACAGAAATACGATGCATCCTAAATGCAAATGTTTAAATAAATGCATTCTCAGAACAAACTTTGCGCAAGTCTCATTTCCTCAGCGGCTTTTTTCAACACTTTTTCGTCAAAATAAAACGCGACGATAAAATCAATTACATCGGCGTAAAGTAAAACGAAAATCGACGCGAAAGTTTGTTGCGACTTGGAAACTCCTTAATCCCGACTCCGAGACATAAATTTCGTTCGCCGTCGCTCTTATCTGCAACCCCTTGAGACAAAATTTCGACGTTCCGATGAGTTAGATGCTGTTGTTTCCGCTGTCTTATCAACGAATCATTTTTCCGAAGTGACCGCAAAGTTTGTGCTCACGCAAACTTCTCCTATACAATTGTCACTTGGCATATCTAGTTATGGGCCAAACAGTCATGAAAATTCCGAAGTTTTATAGGACGTCGTACAATATTTACAAATAATTGATAGATTAAATTTAGCAGTTGCGGGTAAATGAAGAAATTACATTTTATTATTAAACGTATACAAAGAAAAACGCTGTAAGTGTTACGAATCGAAAATGATTACGTTTTTATATATTTTTAAAAGATTTAATCGTTACAAATCAAAAGAAATTTTTTGTATATTAACTACTATAAATTAATTAATAATTTTATTTTTTTGTTAGTTAATTAAGACTTGTTAAAATGTGGGATTTCGAGTTTGGAAATATTATGTGTTATTTTTGTATATCTCTGATTGCTAACTTTGCTAATTTCTGATTGCTAAATAAAAACCATACTTTTCAAAAAAAGTGTTTTTTCGAATTTTCCATTTCCATAAACCAAAATAGCTTTGACGTGCAATCGCCATTTTTATTCCGGTACCGATTTTGTCATGGTAGCTAAAATTCGAGCTTGCCGCCTCATTTTACGAACTATAAATATCAATGCGATCATGACATCGTTAGATATCGATGACGATAGCCGATAACACCGGGCTACGGGGAGTGACGATATGGTATGCCCGAATGTAGTCCAGTGTGTAAACTTGGCAAGCATATAAACACGCTCGGTTATTTGTATGTAAATGCCGAATGTATTTCCACCGGTTCAGAGATGTGGATAAGCGTTCTCGATAGCAGCAAGAACACCTTTTTAATGCACTTTTAGTTAATCGATTTGCACACGGCAAATATCTCGATGTGGCATGTTTTCATGTTGCACGAGTATTTCCTATTGGTGAAGCATAATTTTCAAATGTATTTATTATTCTCCTCGAATATTCCTCTTACTTCAGAATTTCTCAGAGTAAAGAGAATTTCTCTCAAATTTTCATGGAAGTCAGAGGATTTCCTTCCATAAATGCCTGAGAATGAAAAGAGCTGCTTGTTTAAAGTGATAACGAAACATTATTTAAACCGACTGGAGATAAAAAGCGAGGTAATGGTTAAGAATGTGAGGAGAAACATGTTGTGAGGAAGTTGGCGATGCAGGGGTAACGCGAGAAGGGGCTTAAGACTGTCGCGCGTACTCGTCCTTCCTCCATTAAAGTTATATGTGGCGCAAACTATAGCACACTCGCTTCCTGAACGAAGATAGAGAATATAGGAGAAAAAGGTACTCGTTTAGTTGTCTCACATGCAATCACCTAATGCGCCGGATATTTCGAACACAAGGAACAGAATTAAATGTTTTCCCAACTAGAATCGAGTGCGTCGGTATTAAGCAATTAGGTAGCAGTTCCAGGGGAGGCAGCTGCAAAAATATCGATGCCTTTTCAATTAATAACACTGCAGTAATTCCGCAGCTGGGAAATACAAAGTCTCTTCTAGCCAGGGCCTATAAAACGAAAATAACCTCTTTGTCATTAACAGTTCTCATTTTCTTAAAAATAATGGCAAAGATGTTTTGGAAGACTAGCTTCAGAAAGTTAGAGGATATAATGCTTTGATAGAGTGTATGAAATTCTTGATAAGTTTCGCATCAGGGAAAAATGCGCTTGAAAACCTATCCGGAACGTTGAACTTATCTGAATCTAGGTGGCGTCAGTTTTCAGGGTGTCTCGAATTTCAGTTTTTCCTATGCGGAGTTTTCAGGTGTTTTTATTAAACCAAAGTGAACAAAGATGGTATCGAGATTAATAACATAGCATCTGTGACATATCTGCAGATATATTCTGCCAGGGAATACCAGGACACAGGGTAGGAAGACGTGTTCATTAATGGGGGCATGCACGCTTACGTGCACTGTCCGCCTGGTTCTAGGGGTTTCATTCTGCTTTGTGTCAAGCTTCGAACGAGCGGCCTGCATTGTTTTAGAATTAGTTACGCCACCCGGATATTAATTGTCCATGGAACATTGAAAGGACCTTGGCAGTTGAGACATTGCACATCGCTTGGCCAACGGGCGGACACTCCAAATGCCAAGCATTTGTTGCCAAAGTAATTTCAAGTTGAGACCATAATGAACGATATGGAAAATGCTTCAAAATTCAGTAAATGTATACCGAAGAATATTCACCTTCGGATACAACCATTTTATTTAACTATTAAGAGCGGTTAAGGGGTAATGCCACTCTAGAAATTTCAAAAAATCACTTTTTTTGCTTAAATCTGTCTGAAGATCTATAGAATGAGGGGCCGCCATTTTTTATCAATTGTGAAGTAATTTTTGAAAATTTTCTTTCGAAAAAATTACATAGTTCATTGTACATATAATAAAGGTATGCTATCAGTTTTTATGTATCATGTTCAGAATTTATTTAGAAAATTCCTAAAAATTACCCTTTCTTGTATTAGAGTGGCTTACCCCTTAAGTCGATTACAATTTCTACTTCACCGATTTTGGTGTACATTTTCGATTTAAGCTTATATTTTCAACTGCGCAAATTCGTGGCTGTGGTTATTATACAAATACAGCTAAAATTGCATCGCCAGAACAATAATGCGATACACTTTTTATTAATGAAGGTGTGTGCGTAAATGTAGGTACATAGAGAGTCTGCATTGCTCGCTGCGGTTGCAAAACTGTGACTCTTGCATTGTGCGGCGATCGCACGTGAAGTACACATATATATATTGCACAAGCTGTCGCCAGATTACATGCTGCTGTATCGCCGGTTAATTAGCTTTATACGTTCAATCCCGCAAGACCGTGCAATACCGGAACGCAGACAATGATATACAAGAGCATTCTGCAGCCGTGGCATGCATTTTTCACTTGTCTTTTTCCACTATTTGATCGATGTCGCATTTGTCTTGTTATGAGGTGGTTGGCAAAAATGAAAAAACGAATTGAACAAAAAACGAAATTGCCACTTTGGAATAAACTTTCATAATAAAATTAACGTAAATACATATAAATTCTACAACTTTGATTGAAAAGCGAAGTACAATGAATAAATCTAAACCTTTTAGGTTTTTCTCGAAATTGCCTCTGCATTGTGGCCAACGCCTACAAAATAAGCAAAGTCACGAATAGGTCGACTAACTGGTTTGATACCAAAAAAGAACGAATTTCAGGCAAACCATTTTATGTGTATTCCTTTTTGTTCACTTTAATTATATTTTTTACAACACGAGAAAATCAACTCCAGTTAAGACTTTATTTTTTGCCTTAGACGCAATTAAGGACCATTTGCAGGTCACATGATGAGTGTCATGTAGCCGTCGGAAATAATCCTCCGTTCTACTCTTTCTTACCCTCTTACGCCATTAACGTCCCATTACGCCTTCGCACTAATAGGGAAAAATATCGGACCGAAAGAAAACAAATTAAGTGAGGTCAAAATTATTGCCTTGTTTGCTGGTCGACTCTGTTTTTTCGGTTTATTTAATTTGAATGTTCCGGTTCAATACAAATGCGCCAGTAATTGCGATAAAACGAAACTGCACATTCGGTCTGATGAGTTGATTTTCGGCATCGCCACCGTCATTATCAAAACAATGACGTAATCAAAACCCGTCATTGCGGCCTCATTGGCTGAACGACTAGAACATCACCGACAACTTGATTATCATTATAAATTATCGGTCGATATTTTAGTTTAACTAATTTCAAGTAAAGTAATTAATGAATTGCTTGAGATATATAGGGATTACCGTATTTGGCGAGACTGGCTAAATATCGGTTCAATTATGAAAATGCTTTGTAGGTTATGGTATTATTTATTTTTATTTTTATAAATGAATGCTTGTATCAATCAGAAAACGATTGAAACCAGTTCAGTTTGAGTCAACCTTAAATACTTGAAACAATATATTTACTGAGTCAGAATTTAAAGGTTATGGTACACTTAGAAAAAATATCCTTTTCAATGAAAAAAAAAGAAAAATTGTTTTCATTGAAAAGAATTTTACCGAAAGGAACCTTTTTCAATTGAACAATTTTTCTTTTTCATTACGAATCCTTTTCATTCAAAAGGATATTTGCGTTGTAAATTATGAGTTATGATAAGTTATGATTGTCATAACTTATTTAGGAAAATCAGATGCGATGTACTCACATTAAAAGACAATACTTCTCGTTACCTACGCATTATTTTTCTCATAAAAGTGGCCATACGATACGTAATTGCACGCTTCGCTGCCAGCCGCGTCTGACTACATCCCCTAGCACTCTACTCCAGAACTTCTAGTTACCTCAGCACGCCATCTATGAAACGCTGTTTGAAAACCTTTTTTCGTTTTTGTTTATATTTTTGTACATGCACACTCGCCACTTTAATTCCAAGACCAGGGAATTTTTATTGAAACAATTTTTTAATATTTGTTATAAACAATGTTTATTGATAAAGACAACCAGCGATTACAATAAGTTAAATTAGGTTATCTCATAACGAAATATCACGTTTTTATCTAGGACTATATATAAATCATACTTGACTTAACGGCGCGACATGCTTAATTCAAAAGGATGGATCGTTAGCGAAAAGTTTTGCCATTATAAAGTAGGAAGAATGGCCGCAGTTTGGACGCTTGTGGATTTCTTTAAATTGTATCTCGAATTGCACGCTTGATTTGCATTCAACTTGTTCCAACTTCCGCTCTAATCAGGGTCAAAGAATTACCTTTCAGACGTTATGCATGGCGCTTTCTGATTTACAGTTACCCTTGACGAGTGGGAAAATTGTCCCAGCCTCTGCCTTTAGCTTACATTTTTTTCGATAAATGTAAAAGAAATGGTTATATTTCCTTAACATTTATTATAAATAAACATATTTCACGTTTGAACTTACGTTTGCAACCATCAAACGATTACTTAATTAAAAAAGCCATTTTTTACTTTATTCCAGTTCTAACGTTTCGTTTCTCAGAGTATAAATTTTTCTAATACAGCATTATCTCATTAACCTGGTAAATATTTTATCCTGCAATTCTGAAAAATAACTGACATGAACAATAATGTTAGATTTAAGCATAATGGTGCACAATGGCCTTCGCATTAGTGCAAACAGTGTCCACTGTCGTGTAAACCCGGCTTTGTCCTCTCTTTCCGTCCCGAAGTTGAGAGCAATCGGTAATTTTGCAAACGGAACGCTTTCGATTGGCGATATTGATTGTCCAGCTAACTCGAAATTCCAGACGAACAGCGGTACCATTGCCACGCTCATTCGCGCACAAAGGTCAAAGCCAAAACACTGATTGCACTTGAGTAATTGGTTCCGAAAATTGAAATCGACTGAACGACGGCTTTACGTTTTACCCTATTGCTTTCTTCTCTGATTTCCGGTGCCCTTTGTCTTTTCTGTCCATTCTGCCATCAGTTATACATTTCGCTAACACGAAATTAGTTACTTTCAAGCTAAGTTGCGAAGAAACATAAATTTGCTCTAAATAAAAACATCAGATATATTCTCTGAGAATTCTCAAAGATTCATTAAAAATTTCCCAACCAAACTAGGAATTTACTAGAGCATCGTATTTAATTTTTTTCGCGATAAAAAGTTCGGAGAAAATCGTGTCAGGCCTCACTGTAGAGCTGAGCACTTTTTCTCTAATTGCTGACATCCTGATAATGGAAATCATGTCGAAATCAAATGTAGCGTTGCTATCGTCTGTCAAACTATATATCAACGCGCGGAATTATACATTCTGTCGTGAATCCTTGCCAAATTCGATTTGAAACCTGATGGTGCATAATCACTTCGCCGCGTCCCTCAACCGTTTCATATTTTAATAGCGTCGACCCCTTAGAAGGCAGTCAAACAGTGCAATTGATTTCTCATTTAAATCGGATAATCCGAAAATCATTTTTATCAGCAACATTAGCCCGAAGCACCCCATCAAGTGGTACGGGGTCGTAACTAAACACTCGAGTGGGTCGTATCGGTGACAGTGAAACCGAATTATCATTTATTATCCCTCTCGTTCCGAGTGTCAATCATTTTGGAACGCGTAATTGCGTTAAGTTGCGTGACGGGAACCAGTCGGCGAAGCCGCTGGGAAACGTAAGGAGGCTCGTTTAATCCAACTGTGTTCCGGTAACGACGTCGTTGCGACGACGTCACTGTATTTCCGCCCATAAACCTTAATCCTAAATCAGAATTTGGCACTGGGATGCACCAGGTTCGTCCACTTACCGCCAGGTTAATGTCCTGCGAAAAGAAGAAATGGCCAATCAATTTGGGTGAATAATCCCCGTCACTGATTATGGTTAAAATCTTGCCAAAAAGAAATGTGAGGTTTTGAGGAAAAACGAGTTAATTCATTTTCTTGTGATTCTGAGATATTTCTGTTAAAAATGAAATTTGGAAATCAGAGTTAACTTAAAAATATTCTTCTTCAAAAAGTTCTTCCTAAAAAAGGTAGACTAAACTGCTTTTTCTTAAAAAAGGCACTTAACTGATTCCGTTTTGTCCAATTTCAGCACACAGTGTATCAGATAGGAGCTTTTCAAGGTTGCCAAATGAAAATATATATTAAAACATTTAGGGGAGAGTTGCCCTAAAATGAGCCTTAATTGGTTATTCTCAAAACCACAGAAAATTGTTAATAATTACTTTTATTTGCAGGTTTAATGTTGAAACATTTTAAGTTCGAGTAAAAGAGACATTAAAAATCTATACGAATGTTGTTTACTTCATTAGCCGCAGTTCAAGAAACGAATATCCGAAAATCCATTGTCATTAGCTATTCGTTGGTCTTTACTGCATACAAACGCGGTAATCAATATGCAACTCCGCAGTCGGCTATTCATCAATTCAGTTCCGCAACTTTTCTCCATTCATACGAATGTACACATCAACATACGCACACGTTGCTCTCTTAATGCCCGGCGTTGATCCCACGGGATGACCAGGGTTGAAACGAAACGTATGGCCCGACAGAGAAATCCGCTACTCGTCGGTAGGACGAAAAATTGAGGGGTCTGTCAACATTTAATACCGTGGCCGCAACACTACCCCAGGATTCATTTCGCCCAGCTTCCAGACTGGTCAAGCTTTGGGATAACAACGTTTTATCTATTCGACTAATTGGGGGTAAAAAGCCCTGGCACGATTTATTTGCCTTTTGATTCCAAACAAAACTTATTTCTTCCTTCAGTTATTTTACCTAAGCCTTGCTAGTGCCAGAAGTGAAATATATTAATGATCCTAACCTACAAAGGTGAACAGATAATACAGATAACCGTTGCAATTTTCCTATTGTCGGTAAAGTAGTTTTTTGTAAGTGGAGAATAGTTCGAAGAGCCATCTATACTTTAAGGGGAGAATCACCCTCAAAGTCAAGTTCGCCATTGTGTATATCCGGCTGATTTTTTATACTGGTTGGGGTTAATTTTATTTGCTGGTCAGTAAGTCCATTAGTTGCATGGCTGCAACTAATGTTCGTAGACTTACTGCAGAAGTCAAAATAGGATTTGTGGGTGTCGCAGGGTGGAAAGAGTTGTGAATATACCGAGAACTATATCTCAATGTCTGAAAAAGGATGTCGCGACGGATTTTTTTTTTTCATATAGGAACCCTCTGGCGTCAACAACTGGATTCTACACTTTCCACACTGTGCCTAACGATGTTAATACGAACATTTCGTCGTGCATCTGACTTGCGTTAAATGTCGCGTGATGCGTTCAAACTGTTATGGACTGTCTGCGTATTATTACCTGTACATTCTACCCAGGTTCACTCAATTAACTTAATTTTAATAAGTTCGAAAAAATTGCAACATTCAGACTTGCATATGCTTGCAATTTTTGTAATACTTGCGACAAAAAATAATTTCTCGTAAACAAATTAGATGAGCGAATGAAGTTTAAAATAATTTCTCTCTTGGAAATCGATTGTCCGTGTTTCCTACTTGGGGTGTAATTTACTGTCATTAAATCATTGCAACTTTGCGCCTCAATCAAACTATATTATAATGCAGACACATGCATTACTGGCACATGCTTGCCTCGTGTAACTCCTTGAAAATACGACCTGTGCAGGCGCAGCGACTACCCTCGCCATTCCTATCTTGTCGTATTCGCTTGCACGCGCTCTTCCGACAGCTTCGTTGACTTAAAAACAACTCCTGAAACTTTTTAATTTGAGAGGCTCGCAAGACAGCGACGACCCTTAAGCTTTTAATCCGCGAATCCGTTCCACCTATTCTCTTGCACGGCAGTATCTGTCAGTTTACTGTGCAGTTGCCGAGAAAATCAATGGCCGTGGTAATTTAATGACCAGGCCGGGGTGTCCGTCTTAAATCGAAAGTCCCAGCGCAGAGGAATAAGAACTCTGCAATTTCCGTTTAGAGGAGGCATTGTTTTTTATTGTTCCATCGCTCCGCTGATTCTTCCGTTTTTCCTAATATTGATTGATTGATTGATTTAGTATGATTGAGTCAAATCGAACACTATTCAGATAGATACTAAGTCGACATATTGTAAAAACATTTTTTTTATTTTTTCACATTGAAATGATGGTCATTCCGGTGACATTTATGGAGCAATTATGATTTTAATTACAAATATTCTAATTCGATCTGGCAAACCGCAGTTGAAGTTAATTAATTTCATGTATGTTTTAGTAATTGCTATATCATTCAGTTCATTTTTAATACAGTCGTGAAATTAATTAATAAATTAATTAATTCATTAATTGATACATGAAATTAATTAATAACAAAAATATTCTGTTCGATCACGATGTCAGAATTACATTCGCACGTGCTTTGACAGTTGAAGTTGAAAGTTAAAACGACAGTTTAAATGGGGTGCAAAGCACCCCGGGGATCCCATATTTATTTATTTTTAATTAGAAGGGCGTGAAACTCTGAATAACTCTAGTGATTAGCTAGTCATGATTGGCACATTGACAGTTCTTATATACTAAATTAAAATGCTTTGGTTTCAACATAAATAAGTTTCAAACTAAAATCAATAAGAAAAAATACAGCATGAAACTTTTTATGCTTCCCTATCCACTTGTGCGAAGTCATGCTGAAAATCTGTTTTTACGGAGATTGAATAAAAAAAGATCCTGACCTGATAAAAGTTGCAAAAAAAAGTATTGTAAATGTATCGATCATTTCATGTGTGAAAAGTTTTAATTTATTGCTGGGTGTATACCAGGTTGCCTCAGCGAAAAAAACAATTTAACGAAAACGTAGCCCGGAGCAAAGTTTAATAGCTTAATTGTATGGGAAAGTCAATACCAATGCAATATAAAATCTGTTGACTGTTTAACACTATTTTCTGGTTTAGTTTTTTTTGGTGTAGTTCTTTTTGTCTCGGCATTTAGGAAAATCTGTAACATAATGATTCCAATTTAATTTACTCTCAGATCACTTAACGAAAATTAAATTGTAGCGAATTAAATCTTAGAGATAGAATAGGAGGGTGTTCTGTAAAAATTAAGTGTGATCTAGTTAAAGGATTCCCCAATATATTTTGGGGGACACCCAGATTAGGGAAGATCAAAATGCCTGTTGATGTACTAAATATCTATTAGGGTGTCCTCTAAAAAAAATTTCTTTTTCATACACAGTCTGAAAAGTTTAAAAGAAAACTTCATTCCAGGGGGGACTATTTTCACCTTTTTAATACTTCAATAAACCGTGCTGCAAGGAGGTTGAAAATCTCAAAATTACCGAAAATGCGACGTTTTGATTTTTGCTGCATGTTCTTAGGATCGTAAAATTCTGAAAAAAATTACTGAAAAATCCTTGCAGAAGTAGCTTCTTTTCAGATTTGTTAAACATTTTTTCGACATATGCAGCATGTTTAAAAAGATATAAACTGAATTTAAATAAACTGAAAATGTGACGTTTTAATTTTTCTGCATGTTCGTTGGTTCGATAAATCCTGAACAGAATTACTAAATAAATAAATAAAAGAAATTTTGAAAAAATTCCTGGTGCACTAGGAATTTAAAAATGCCTCGTTGTCACAAACAGATTTTTTTTAATGAGAATCATACCGTTCTAGTCAACCATTGTCATTCAGCAATACTATAAATCCTAATGTGAATATAAAAAATAAAGGAAATTTTTAGAAACGGATGTCACTTTCTCAACATTTTCTAAACTTTCAAATTCTTTATTTAGTAGCTCCAAAACAAAAAGATTGAAACAAAATTCTTTTGTATCAAATTCTTAACCTAACTTGTAAACCTCGAACTCAAAACACACAGAACCACCTCCATGGCTTCCTACAACCACATCAACATCATTACATCACTTCCTCTCCTTCATTATCCTACAAAAAGGACCAAGTTACAAAAAGCGCAGAATTCTCTTCCACGAAATCTGAAACGAGGCGAAATACACCCAGCCCCAAACGAAGTCACAGCGTTGATGGCAGTTGTCGCGCAAGGTCAAACCCGGAGATCGCACAATGCCGAAGAAATGTGCCCATATTTGCTTTCGTCCTCATTAGCATCCGCTGGCGTAGACGGATTCGTTAACCCGGTTCATTATCCGGTCAGAATATCGCGCGACGATTTCAAACGGAGCGGCGACGTTGGAGCGCATCGAAAAGCTCTCCGACCCAGTTCTTGTTCGGCAGAAATGGGAAAACCGTCGCTCCCTTGGATGAGTTTGTCGACGATAAACTGTGATCCGTGCATCTCACTCGCGCCCAAGTCTTCTCCCTTGGCCTTTCGCCGCAGAGCAAATGCTTTCGCTCCGACGATTAACTCAAGTTTTGAGTGTTTGGAATGTCGAGTAGGTAAACTGCGTCCAGTCACGTACGCAAATAGGTGTCTGTGATGTGACTGCTTTAGCAGTCGTCTACTCTTTCCAGGGGTAAGTTTTTCGCTCGACTTCTGCGGATCAAACAACGCAAACTCTTGCTGGTAAAAATAGGGGGCTTTACTGCACGATGATTATGTACGTTATGCTTAAAAACATGAGAGACATTTTACGTGATGTAAAATATCTACGCTGTATTTTTTGGAATAGTTGGCTGGTAGCTTGGGAGAAGACAGTTATGGGATAATGGAGATACTCCATTGGTGGCAACGCATAACCAATATGTAAAAAAAAATTATCAAATTATGATCAGTAGATGATTTCGAAAATTAGATCGTTTTCAGTCAAATTTTGATCACTTTTGGTCGAGATCATGATTTGATCAATTTAATCTTAACGTTATTGGATACTATATTGTGCTTCCAACCAAATTAAAACAGGATCGAAAACGGTCTCATTTTCCAGATTATCAGCCATTGATCAATATTTGACACAATATGTTTTACTCGGAGACATACCAAAAGATCCCTTATCACGTGCCTCAATAAGCAATTCGTAACTCAACTACATTTTGTCGATGTAAACTTAAAGGCGAAGATGCCCTACAAAATGAATTTAGCATTGCTGCACACCTAGGATTCGAATTTCCGGCTCATAATGGGCTCCGCGTGAAAAGCAAATTAATAACAAACGATGTCATTAAGATAAGAATGCACGTCGGGTGATAAAGATAATATATTGTCTAATTAACGCCACGATGTGTTATCACGCCAAGCTTTTTTTCTGCACAGTTTCATGGGCTGCGATTAGTCGTTACATTTTACACTTTGATTATTTTGTATACAACGATTTACACTCACCTTTAATACAATGTAAACATATTTTTAAAGCTACGTAAAACCATTCTTCCGATTTCTTGATGAAATCATAATTGAAACAGATCGAATACCAATGAAATCCAAACGTCTCAATTAGGGAAAATGATTGAAACCATAAAATTCCGGCCATAAAAAGTTTAAACATAATTAAATATCCGTCAGACTCGGGAACGCACAAAAACTTACATAAAAACTGAAACGTTATCTTACTTGGAATTTGAATTGTAGATACTATGAACTCGCAAGTTCCGACACTGTAATCGCCACTTAAATTGCAATCAAGCATTCTCCGCCTGACCTCCCACCAAGTGTTGAAGGAGCTTCCACGGGAACTTTTCAAAACGAATAGCTTCATTGTTATCTACTAATTTTTAAATCGACGAAGAGACATAAAAAAGTAATCGGCACTGACGAAATGCAAAACGTAGTAAGCAACGGAAAACAATCATGGTGATGGGTTTTTTCCGTTGCAAACATAGCAGGCTCGGTCGATCTTAAAGACTATTAAACGGCCGCAGGAGAGGCGTTTACAAGGCCGTGCGCACAAGCCTGGGCCCACGCTAAAATATGGCCTAAGTTTCGGAGTCGCGGGAAACGAAGGCCACCCTGAGACCATTGTTCACCCGTACCGGTAACTTGGCGGAATCGCCACATATATTACTCGCGACGCAAGGGACAAGTACTGATAAAGAACGTGGCAGGGTACGATCCCGGGAAAAAGTATAGGTTGAGTTTTTCGCGATGGTGGATGGTTGCGAGAAGAGGGGAAATTGACGGTTAATGTTTATGTTGTTAACATGAGAGATTATGAGAGAGTTTGGGAGGAGAAGTAATCGTTACCTGCAATAAAAGTTCTAGGTAATTTCGACAAATTTCCAAAAAAATCATAGAAATGTCATCTTATTTCCAGGAAAATGTGACATTTCGTCACATTTCCAGGACAATCGTAGAAATGTCGTCACATTTCCAGGAATATAGCGGAAGGCTCTAAAAAATATCCAGTTACCGTAGACGGTATCCGACAATCATAAACGGAAAATCTGATCAATTATCGCGTGAGAGGAATTCCGGTAGCTGCACTGCAAAAACTACGTTTTATAAGTGTTTTTTTGCCTAAAACACTTATAAAACGTTTTGAGTTTTATCTCAAAACACATTGGTAAAACAGTTAAAGTGTTTTACCAATGTGTATTTTAACCTAACAGATAGGTTAAAATTCAAAACGCTAAAATGTGTTTTAAAACTGGGGGCAGAAAGTGTTTTACTATAAGTGTTTTACTTGTTTTTGCAATGTGTAACCGGATTCTGGCTACCATGATCGGAAGCCATTGTTTCGGTACATGGATAACTTTATGGGAATATATTCTTAACGTAAGATGACGATGTTTTAGAGTTAAAATTCGTTACATTTCCAGAAAAATAATGGAAATTTCGTCACATTTTAAGGATGAAAGTCGAAATTTCGTCACATTTCCAGTAAAATCGTGGAAATTTGGACATATTTCCAGAAAAATCATAGAAATTTCGTAT